>OX456526.1:132698938-132903946 GCA_949748255.1 Eustalomyia histrio | reverse complement strand
AATGAAGTTAGTAGAAAAGTTAGTAGCCGCTACTAAATTTAAGTAAACTTTTTGTAAAAAAAATGTACTAAACATTATTAATATTAGTATAACCAATGAATTGTAAAATTTTAATTTACAAAAAATATTATTTAAATGCACAAATTAACTTAATTATTTTTAGATACATTTGTTACACTTTAAAGCTTCTAATATCTTTTAAAATTGCCTTACGAATTCGAATATACAAATTTATATTTTTGATTTATTCAGCAACATTTTTCAGCTTATTTTATTTATTTTTTTTCAAAAAATATTTTAGACAAAATAGTAAAAACATACACGAATTTATAATTTTGTTTTAATTGGCTAATTTTTGTATTTGAAAAATATTTGTAGTAAATTTTTTTTGGATTTCAAGGTCAAATTTTAATTATTTTAAGATGTTAAGAACTAAAAAGTTTTTAGTGCTATTTTAAGTGGATGTTCTATTTTTGGACATGAGTAGGTTGTATTTCAACCTATGTAGCATTTTAAGGCACTTTAAGTTTGTAAAAGTTTTAATTATTAGAAATAAAATTTCCTTTAATATCCACTTTTTAAAAATTTGTAAATTTTTTTTGCTAATTTTAACAAAATGGGTTTTCAAAATTTTGTAAAATGATTTCTGAAGATAGCAAAAAAAAAATTTGTAAATATTCTGTAAAACTTCTGTAATTTGTAAAATGTAAATAGCAAAAAAAGTTTACTAAATAATAATTTTTTAACTAAAAATCAGTACAAAAATGGTAAAGTAGGATTGAAAACTGTTTACAATTTTTTCTACTATTTTTTTTTTTGTGAGTGCAATAATATTTACCTATTGTAGTTGAAAAATTTTGTCCAAAATGTTTTCGGTAGCTTTTTCTTCAATCTTTTTTAAGAAAAAATGTATACATTTTTTTTTTACTTTTCTTCCAAAGTCAAAAATGTTTTTGCACAATGGCCTTTTTCATATTTTTTTTTAGAAAGCTTAGGTCGTTTAGTGGAACGCGTCTTGTTAATCTTACAAAAATAAACGTTTAGTAACCCACGGTTTTTTTAAATTTTTGATATATGCGCCATTTTGGCTGAAAGTGCACTTTAACCCTTTGAGGACCATAATGTTATGCCGGCGCGATTTTAATTTTGTTTCTTTTTTCATTATCTCTCACATTATCTCTGTACACAGAGAAAACAGATTCATTGTGACAACCGAATTTCTTTCCAGCTAAATAGTTTGGTTGCGGCAACGAAATTATTCGGTTGTTGCAACCAAATGTATTCCTGATTCGATGAAAATATATGGCGTTACCTGAAATTCTGTTGCGTTAATTAAATTTCGGTTATCACAAACAAATATGTCGGTGGCTCCAACCAAACCATTGGGTTGGCAAGAAATTTGGTTGTCACAATGAATCTGTTTCCTCTGTGTAATTATGGCAAAAATAACTGCCATTTGACGATAATTCAGTTTTTTTTTTTTCATTTATAATTTCGCGATCTGCAATTAAATAATATTTATTTCACAAAAAAATTGGTCTCATAGACCCTACCCCTCCTTGACCTTCATTATGCTTGTCCAAAATTGTTCTTTTCACCCCTTAAATAACATAATTAATTCTATTTTACCAACTGAGAACTCCCAACCGAAAACGAAAGCAGGTAGCGCTTTAGCGCCCACTACACTTTAGTTGCCCCACCCCTTCTCTACAAATCACTTTTGAACACATTTTCCCTTCCTATTGTCTGCACAATTATAAGTGCCAAGAACCCTTGGGCAAACATACTTGCCTGTGGTCGTCAAAGGGTTAATGAGTGTTGTTCAAACAAAAAAAATTATGGCCCCGTATGGAATAAAAAATAAAATGTTTTCCAATTATCCGTAGTAACATATAAGTGTGGGTACTCAAATGCATTTGTTTCATGATCCATGAAATGGGGCTCCTTCTAGATCCATGAAAGATCTCTTTGGGGTTCCGGTAAGTGTCATTTTCAGTAGATTCTACCGACAAACTATTTTTACCAACTGGTCACTGTTATAAACCCCGCGCTCTGCCAAAGTTAGGGGAATGCAAGCAGTAGGTAATTGTATGCATTGTGGAATGCCGGGAAGTAGGGAGACATACATAGGTGGAACATATTATGTGCCAAATGCGCTTAAGGAAAGTTATTTGGGTTATTTTGTCTGAAGCAATTTTGCACAAAACCATTGTAAAATCATTAGAAAGTAATCAATAGAAATAAAGATCTCAGCAAAACCACACATTACCAAATAATGTGTAAAGTAATGCATAGCCATAGCCATGAATTACCTTACACCTTAGTTTTCCAATGCATTTTACAGGGAAAATTAGCTACAAGGTAATGTAGTGATCCATTACCTTGGTGGTGATAAAGTGGTTACTTTTATGGTTACAATAATGGGAAAAGTAATGTGTCTAAAGGTAGCTGTTCATAAAAATAATCTTATTAAAAAAAGTATTACAAATATATTACAAATATATTACACATTATTTAATATTAAGTGGTTACGATGGAAATCGAACTTGAAAACTCTGGTTTTATTTTTAAATATTTTCAAGGTCCTCTGCGCACTGAAGTTGCCACAACCAAATGTTTCCTAATGCTATTAAAATATATGGTTTCAACCGAAATTCTGTTGTGTTAACCGTATATCAGTTGTGTCAAACAAATTTATCGGTTGGCAAGTAATTCGGTCGTCACAGTGAATCTGTTTTCTCTGTGTACACACCTTGTGTTTCTCTTCCCTACCAAAAGTAATGTAACTCAAAATAGAGTTTCAAAAATATTTTAATTATTACTTTACATTTAAAAACCATACAATACACAATCAATGATCGGTAACATATTACCTTATACTTGCAAATAATGCAAAAGGCAACGTGCTATCATTACAAGCTAATGTGAGAGTATATCGTAACCATTACCAAAGTTTTGCTGGGATTAGGATGAGTTGATTAGTTTGTGGAGGACCTTTTTAGTTTGATTTTTCTATGTATTGAGAGCAAATTTTTACGAATGTGTCAGCATTGCTTCAGAAAAATATCAAACTATTTAACTTTCTAGGTTATTTATTGTACTATAAAAGTTGACTTAATCTTTTGTTTAACATCCATTACCTACAATATTGTTATACGGCTGCTTTAGAAATTATAATTTACGTTGTTAAGACAATGAAATTAAATTAAAAATATTTTCAAGGTCCTTTAAGTTCAAAGTAATTAATCAATTCGATCAATAAAGTTTTTCAAGTGTATATTTTCATTCATTTTAGCAAACAAAACAAGCAAATTGTTTTTCTAACTTTTTTTTTTTTCTTACACAAACTCTAGAGAAGAGAATTTTTCTCGAAAAACATTTTTACCAATAATTTAAAATATTTGTTATGGTCATTTCAAAAAGTCTCCACTTGTATGTTTGCCAGAGCATTTAGTTCAAAGTGCAAAGTGTTTTTCTATGTATTCCCCAGGGAGAATCAATGACGATGACGACGATAATGCTGCTGCTACAAACTTCATACAAAAGATGCTACATATTGTTAAATGTTGTTATGTAAACTTTGTACATATACTGGTTTTTATAATGATAATAACGTTTCTTATTTGGCAGACATTGTACTAATTTCGTGTTTTACTTTTGTTTGTTTTTTCTTTTTTCACTCCTTCCTCCACTCAGATTGCTTTAAGTATATGTACATGAATTTTATTTTGGTTAAATGTACCTACAAATAGATTAAAAACTTTAATTTAGAATGAAAGCTTTACATAAGAAATGAAAATTTCAATTAAAGTATGCAGTCTTTAGATTTTATTGTGTAAACTTGAATGAAAGTTAGAAATTGTATTGGAATATGTGGAAGTAAATACATATTATAGCATATTTACTTACCCCAGTTTAGTTTAAACCATTTTCTATGCATTAAATGTTAATATTACCCAATTTTTAATCATCAAATATAAATATGTATTTTATAAAATATGCATAGCAAAAATTGTAATAATTTTATTAAATTTTGTTTATTCGTATTACTAAGTCCACAATTAATTGAAAGTTAGTTTGGGGAATTAGCAAAAACTGAGTAGCCCAGTGTATTAAGGACACATTCGAGATGTTTCAATATATTTCTGTGATTTCTGCATTTACTAATGGCGAAGTCAATAAGTAAAAGTCTAAATTAACCTTTAGTAGAGATAATTATTTCGAAAAATATTGACAGAATTTTGCTTGAATTTCATTATTAATTTTGCGAATTTGTACAACAATTGCAATAATTCTTTTTTTGAAACATATTTTCGAAAATAATCTATTTCAAATAAAAATATCCCAGCAAAAAAAAAGTAATAATTACTAATTTATTTATTTAGTCTGTGGAAAATAACATCCTTACAGACTATTATGATAACAATAAAAAAAAAAACAAGTAAGAGCGGCTAAATTCGGCTATGCCGAATCTTATATACCTTTCACCATGGTTGGGAAAAAACTGAAGTTTATATATGGACATATATGGAATGGACAGATTTATATACGGACGCCTTTAAGATGAAATTAACCATTTAGTTTGGAGATAAAACTTGGACTAGGGAAGATTTATCGTTCCAGAAAATAGGTATTTTAAAAAAATTTATGTTTTGGGCATAACTTTTTTGTATATGAACCGATATTTCCGAGTTTTTCAGCAAATATGTTATACTAAAGATTTTCGATCTTTTGCTATATAAGACGTATCCATAGGTCATAATACAGCTCTAGAATAGTGTTTGTTGTTTGTGTATAAAAGGTGAAGAGATGAAAGAAAAGAATTTCAACAAATCGTTAAAAGAAATCACTACAACTGCATGTGTTTTATTTCTACAAAATAGTTTGATTTAGCAGACAAATTTGCATTTGGGATTTTATTTCGCTTTTTTATTAGAAATATTTGTAATTTCTTTAGCTTAATTTTAAAAATTTGAAGGAAAATAGTTTATAATTTTTTTTATAAATTATTATAAGTTATGACCTAAAATAGTTGCATTCAAAGGTAAATTATGTATAAAATTTTCTTAATATGTGAGAAATAAAATGGTTTAAAAATCTTTTTATAAATTCTTTTAAATCGGAGCAAAAAATAGAAATAAAACCGTTTGTATTTTGTTTGTATCAGAGGGTTTTTTATAAAAATTTTTATGTTTTTAGCCTATTTATGGATTATTTAATTATTAATATAAAATTTTATTTAAATTAATTATTAAATGTAAAAAAAAACAAAAAAAATCTTAAGAAAATAAAAAAAAATTACAAAAAAAAGTGAATTGACCGGGATTCGAACCCGGTGAAAGGTATAAAAACGTTTGTATTTTGTTTGTATCAGAGGGTTTTTATAAAAATGTTGATGTTTTTAGCCTATTTATGGATTATTTAATTATTAATATAAAATTTTATATAAATTAATTATTAAATGTTAAAAAAAAACAAAAATAAGCAAAAAAAAGTCTTAAGAAAATAATAAAAAAAATGTACAAAAAAAGAAGTGAATTGACCTGACCGAGATTCGAACCTCGAACCCGCGGCCTTAGAGAAAAAAAGTATTTGTGACATAGCGTCTAGACAACTGAGCTATTGAAGCTCACACAAAATCATCGCAAAGTCTTCGTTCATTAGAGATTTGTTTAGTTTTTATTTAAATGACAAATCTTTGTATGTGTGTTGTTTGTGTATATAAGGTGGAGATGAAAGAAAAGAATTTTAACACATTGATGTGTTGTTATGCTCAAAATTCTACATACATATTAAACAAAGGGATTTTACTGGAAAAATTAGAGGTAGTCCTGGTTTTTTGCTAATATCTCAGCCATTTATTAACCGATCTCTCTGATTTTTAATAGCAAACAGAAATGGATCACATGTAACAGAAATAAAAAACAATCAAGTCCTCATCATGTCTGGGTTATTCGGAAAACCTATTTCAACACACAGACGGACAGACGGACAGACGGACAGACGGACATCGTTAAATCAACTTCGCTCTTCATAAGGACCCAGAATATATATAGGGTCTAAGATCAATACTGTAGAAATTAAAAACGGAATGACAAACTTATATATACCCTTCCACCTGTGGTGAAGGGTATAATAATGATAAAAATACAAACATATGAGAGAGTAATAAAATTTTAAATGAACTAGAATTATGTGTTGAAACAAAATTAATTAAAAATATTATTTAATTAATAGGCTAAAGAATAATGTCTCTTTTAATAGAATCTAAGCTCTTATTAAAATCAAAGATATGATAAAGTTGATTTAATTCGATACAAATACCGCGAAATGGTTCAGAATTAGCATAATTTGTAAAAAAGTATTTAACAATAAGAATTTATTTATTTATTTTATTTATATTAATCATATAATTACAAATTATATTCTAATACCCTAACCGAGCGCTAGCAACAAAGGCCATCGGCTCGTTGTAGCGAAAACAGACCAGAGCCTCTAGTGGGAATTGAACCCACGACCCCCGCACTGATAAGCTAGCACTCTACCAACTAGCCTACCGGGGAGCTCCCTACTTAAATGTTTCAACCATCTCTAGCCGCATACCATTCATCATGTACAAACTATTTACTGGAAGAGATCTTGAAAACACCATGTATTTGCATTTTTTTACGATAAGGTCCATTAGGTTCAAATTACACCATGTAGTAATATTATTAAAATCGATTTGCAATAACGCTTGGTCAGTACAATTATTAAAGGAAATAAGTATTTTGACATCATCTCCATACATACATCAAGCATTTAGAATATTGTAAAACCGATGGAAGATCATTAATAAAGAGTATAAATAAAAGTGGACCTAAATGACTACCTTGAGGAACGCCAGATGGGACATTAATAACATTAGATTGTACAGTACGAAATTCACTATACTGTTTACGGCCTTTTAGGTAGGAACCAATCCATTTAAGAAGCGTCAAACTGAAACCAATCCGGTCTAACTTATATAGTAATAAATTATATAGTAATAAATCATGGTTTACTCTATCAAAGGCTTTACTTAATTTAGTATATGTAAACAACATTAGTTTGTTTCCCATTAACAAAGCCATCATTGATTAAAGTCCTAAGTTCCAGCAAATTGGTAATTGTTGAGCAGGATTTACGAAAACCATGTTGCTGTTGTGAAAGAATAGAAGACGCTTGATATGATAATGCATCAGTTCTCAATTCTTCAAATAATATTGGAACTGAACTCAATTTAGCAATTCCTCTATAATTTAATACTACGGATTTACTTTCAGACTTAAAAATTGGAGTTATAAATGATTTCTTTCAAACATCAGGAAAATATGCAAACATCAGGAAATAGCAAAAGAAGAAAACAAAAAGCAGTAATTTTGATTTCGGTGTTGTAAAAATTTGGATCGGAACCAATGATTTTTACATAGGGTTGTCATAGGATGGAAGTTTTCTTTTATGATCCTTTTTCATTGCATCTAAAGCCCTTCTTATGGTTTAGTGAAAAATTACATCTTTTGATGTTCCCAAATAAATTTGGAATTCGTTATTTAAATTTTTAATAGGACATCACAAATCGGACCTTAACCTCATTTTCACAATCTCCCGTTAGCTTCTACCAGAAAATCTAACCCATATAAAGTTTGAGTTTTACTGTTGGTTAAATTATAACGACACATTTAGTAATTGGGCCCTAATTATTAAATTACTCTATTCGAAATTCTTGCAATTTTTAATACAATTAATTTTTTACTTTTTTTACTTTTGGTAAATTGTAAGTTAAAGATTGTAACATCAATTAAACTTAAACCATAGTTATAAAAGTCAAATTTATGTAGAAATATCTATGATTAATGTTTAACTTTGGTTGTTTTTTAAAATAAATTACCAGCCATAGATTTGAAAAGTGTTAAATTTCATTAAAATCACATTTTTACAAGTTGTGAAAAAGAACTGCATTAAAAAATTTTTTGAGAAATATAATACACACAGAAAAAAAATTATTAGAAAAATTTTAAATGGTTTTCAATCCCACTTTACCATTTTTGTACTAAGGATAAAAAAAATATTATTTAGTAATTTTTTTTTGCTATTTACATTTTACATTTTACAAATTACAAAATTATAAAAAATTTTTGTTGCTAATCTCAGTAATCATTTTACAAATTTTTGAAAATCGAATTGCTAAAATTAGCAAAAAAAAAAATTACTAATTTTAAAAAAGTAAATATTGATGAAAATGTTTTTTTTTTTAATAAAACTTATACATACAAACTTAAATTGCCTTAAATTGCCATATTTTTCACAACCCACTCATGTCCAAAAATAGAACATCCACTTAAAATAGCTCTAAAAACTTTATTAGTTCAAAAAATAATATACAAAATAAAATTTGAACAAAAATTAGCAAATTAAAACAAAATGATAAATTCGTTTGTTTTAACCATTTTTTAAGCCTTTAACTTTTGTAAAATATTTTTTGAAAAAAATATCGTATGTTGCTCGATAAAAAAAATATAAATTTGTATACTGGAATTCGTAAAGCGATTTCAAAAGAAATTAACCTCCTTAAAATGTAACAAGTGCGTAAAAATAATAGAGTTAATTTGTGCATTAGACCGTTTATAGCATATGAGGCAGAAACTGAAAGTTACTACGATCCTTGGTTGCCGGGCCCAAAAGTTTTCATTTGGCCCATAAGCCTCCAATAAATTTCGAACGCCGCCACCTTTAAAATGCTCCCCGTGTGCACCCCGGGTGCTCCCTGGGTGCTTCCCAGGTGATCCAAGGGTGCTCCCCGGTTCACGATTTAAAAATTTAGCACGCAGCCACCTTAAAAATGCTCCCCAGGTGCTCCCCGAGTGCTCCTCAGGCGCTCCCCGTGTGCTTCCCGTGTGCTCGTTTGCTCCTCGGGTACTCCCTAGGTGCTCCCCGGTGCTCCCCAGGTGCTCCCCGGTTGCTCCCAGTGTGCTCCCTGCGTGCTTCCCGGGTGCTCCTCAGATGCTCCCCCAATGCTCCCTAGGTGCTCCCCGGGTGCTCCCCAGGTGCTTCCCGGTTGCTCCACAAGTTTTACCCGTGTTTTCCCCAGGTGCGCCCTTGGTGCTCGTACGCCGCCACTCAAAAAATTTAGAACGCCGCAACCCGAAAAATTTCTCCCGGGTGCTCCCTGGACTCGGGCACCGCCATTCAAAAATTTCGAACGTCGCCACCTTAAAAATGCTCCCCGTGTGCTCCCCGGGTGCTAGCCGGATGCTCCCCGTGTGCTCCCCGGGTGCTCCCCGGATGCTCCCTGGGGTCTTCCTGGGTGCTCCTCGGTTGCTCCCTGGGGTCTCCCTGGGTGCTCCCCGGATGCTTTCCGGTTGCTCCACAGGTGCTCCCCAGGTGGCTCCCCAGGTGCTCCCCTGGTGCTTCCCGAGCGCTCTCCAGGTGCCCCCCGGGTGCCCCCGGGTGCTCCCCAGGCGGCGTCCGAGGGATCCCTATTTCAAAATATGATCTTTTAATAGCTACAAGTCAAATGAATCTTAACATATAGTAAATTTAAGAGAGAGCGAGAAAGGACTATATAGAGGCGGGTTTCCTTATCAGTACTCAAACATATGAGAGGAACCATCTACTCAAACATATGGGTGCTTCCCGGGTGCTCGCTATTTCAAAATATGATCTTTTAATAGCTACAAGTCAAATGAATCTTTACATATAGTAAATTAAAGAGAGAGCGAGAAAGGACTATATAGAGGTGGGTTTCCTTATCAGGAACCATCTACTCAAACATATAAGAGTGTCAATACAGAACCTTTGTGTTATTTTAGGCAAAAAAGACGGGACACAGTTACTACAAAAAACAAAGAAAGAAAGAGAATGTGCAAAAGTTGATAAGTTACTTAGCACGCATGTGCACATTGTGCATGACAACATTCAATTAACTTTTTAAACTACTTTTAATGTAAAATTTCAATCACTTATGTAAAAATCAAAATGTACATATTGTACATGATCATAGATGGGCTTGTATATGATTATATATGGGCTTACATGATTATATATGTCCATTCATAGTTTAATATATTATATTATATATTTTCATATATCTTCGCATGTGGTCGTATATGATCATATATAACCACGAACGCCCAAATACCCTCAAATTTCGGATCCGAAGATCTGGATATATATGAAATATGCATGGAAGGATATTCATTTTCATATCATACATGATATACGAGCCCATGTATGGTCATCTATGTTCATATATATTTAAAATTTTTCATATGCTAGAATTTAAATTTTTCTCCGCCATATGTGATCAGCCATTTTGAAAATTTTGAAGTTTATTTTTAAAATAAACGGCCCTGAAAACTTCTTCAGCTACAGCTCAAGATTGTTCTAACTACACAGTGAACTTTTTTTTATAAAATCATTTTTTTTTTCACTTTGGTTACTTTATTTTCCGTAATAACATTTTTTTTAAATGTTATTTGCTGTTTTAGATTTGGCGATCCCATCTATAACCACTTCAAAACAAAGTGCAACGCTCCTCTATCGGTTTGTGAAGTTGTGTCGTCATATGACGATGCTAGGATAATAAGGGGTAAGTGATCTTAAAACAGCCTTAATAAAAAATTTCTACCAGATTGAATTTAATTTTTTCCGCCATATTCCGTCATTTGAAATTTTTAAAGTTTATTATTAAAAAAACGGCCATGAAAACTGCTTTATCAAGAGCTTGGGGTTGTTCCAACTATACACACACATTTGATGTTTTTCATAAAACTAGTTTTTAGGCAGTTCGGTGAATTTATTTTTCCGTTGTATGAAATTTTTTATTTTCATATACTGCTTAAGATCGGATGACCCACTTAACACTTCTATAAAATATTTGAACTAGATCGCTCTACAATTATAATTTTTTTTGTGAATGTGACATTTTGAATTTTGCAATTTTTTTAACATTTTGAAAAAGTTTCTCTGCTTTGCAATTGTATGAAATTGTTTTGCCTCAGTTTAGTGATTTTATTTTGTTGTGACCCATAAAATTTCAAGTTGCGACTATAATTTAATTTTTTGCCATCACATTGGAACCACAATTTTAAAATGTTTTTTTTTTTTTATATAATTTTTGAAATCACCGGCTCAAAAAATCCCATGATGCACAATTTCAGTTATGGTCCTTAGTGCATTGTGGCTAAAAAAGTTTTTAATTTAATTAATACATAATACAAATGTAATAATCGCTTAAAAAGTTAAAATTTTTTTAGTCTGCGAAGTCTTAAAAAATCGATTTTTTTAAACATTAACTTCATATTTTAAGGGCTTATTAAAATTTCCGAAGATAGTATAGGGAACTACTCAATCAGACCTACAACCTACACAGTAGTTTACTTTTTAAATATATTTTTTCTTTAGCTCCGTGTTATTAGAGCATGTATCAAAAATTATTTTATAAACATGTTATTAAGCTCTTATAATACTATGCTTTTTTAACCAGAAAGAAATAACTCTACTTATTGCAAATAGGCCTGCTAACTTATCAAAAAATAACCACAGCTTTGTGCTTAACAATGGTTATAAATGCAAATTTTGCATGGAATTAATAATAGTTAAGATTTAACTTTGATTATTTAATGTATTATTCATACACCCATTTACATACATTTTTAAACTGTAAGGTACGTCATTTACAATCTTCACTTTGTTTTTAAAGAACTACTAAAAATCATAAACATACTTGTAATTCATACTTGTTATTCATCCCGCATTTTGTTAATTTCTTCCTTGCTAACATTTCCTTTGAATGTTTCGACTTTATGTTGGCGTTACATTAACAAACGACTTGAATTGTTTTAAGCAAACATTTGCCAACAATTTTTCTGAAGTAATATTTTATGGCATTTTCAATTTTGTAAATATAATGGTGAAATTTATTTGTCAACTTCTGATTTCGAATCTACACTCATGGCAAAAAATGGCGCCCAACGGAGTTGGGAGTTGGTTCTCTTGTATGAAAGTAACCGGTAACTTTAACATGGGCTTGTCATAGGCTACTTGCGATATATCGATGACCTTGCTTAGGGTACCAAATCACCTTATTGGTGTAAGTGAATGCGCAACAAAACAGGTTAGAATTATCTTACACATAATTAGTCTCATGTTAGACACTACGTGATGTGCATTAGAACTAGTGTTCCGTGGGGTGCTTCGTAGGGTGCTCTGTAGGATGCTCCGTGGCGTGCTCCCCTGGGTGCTACCTGGGCGCTCCGCTGTGTGCTCCCTGGGTGTTCGCCTGGGTTCTCCCCCGGGTGCTCCCCGGGTACTGCCTGGGTGCTCCATGGGTGTTCCCCTAGGTGCTCCCCTGTGTGCTCCATGGGTGTTCCCCTAGGTGCTCCCCTGTGTGCTTCCCTGGGTGCCTCCCTGGGTGCTCCCCGCGTGCTTTCCTGGATGCTTCCTGTGTGCTCCCTGGTTACTTCACTGGGTGCTCCCATGGGTGCTCGCCTGGGTGCTCCCTGGGTACTTCCTGGGTGCTCCCCGGGTACTACCTTGGGTGCTTCCCTGGTTGCTTCCTGGGTGCACCCTGGTTGCTTTCTTGGGTGCTCCTTGGGTCTTCCGCTTGGTGCTCCGTAGGGTGCTCCATAGGGTTCTGCGTATGGTGCTGCGTAGGGTGCTTCCGATAGGGGAGAGAGATTAGATTAGCTAGTTACATGATATATGTAGAAAGAACCAGTCGGGCACCATTACAATAGTTGGGACACTTGTTATTTTACACCACTTACCACTTTTTCAGACACTGAATTATATTTTAAACCAGCTCTGTGACATGTCCCCGTCATTTCCCGTAGGGTACTACTTGAAATTGTAAAAAAAATTATCTCCATTTAATAAGTACTACCCAATTAGATATTTGTATGTATAAAATTATAACCAACATTATGTTAATGTATATGTGTATTTGACAAGTAGCAACAGTTGTTGCAGTTTACTTTTGTTGTTTTTGATTAAGGGGATAGCCTTATTTAGAGCCTTTTGCATAATTTTATAGTACTTTTTAACAATTCAGAACGAAACTCCACATACAAGTTCCAAAATTATAGACTTTTAAACACAAAAGGTTTGTCATATTATCGAAGAGTACCTTCAATGTATACACAATGAATGACCAAATAAAAGGCTGATTTACACATTAGGCTACGTCTATCTTTTAATATTATCCCGTATGGGAGATAAAAATTATTTTAAATTCTTTTTTGAAAATGACATTTCGTATCTGTAATGCTGGGAAATAATGTATATATATATAGGTAGACAGAGATGGTCAACGTGTCTATAGTCCTTAAAACAAACAAAATTCCATAAAATTTTCTTCTTAATGGACAAAACAAAATTATGAAAAAATTAGGTAAACAAATTTGGAGTTCACGACTTTTTTAAGCTCTTTAAGGACTCTTCGCATTTGAAAATATTATAAAACGGTCTTCATGACTTCTTATAAATTTACTAAGCGTCACAGAGACGTCTTTATATCATTTCCAACTGGTGTCATAAATCCGCTGAACATTTTTTAACCAATATTTCCTGATATATAGAACAATGATTTATTAATTGCCTCTATTGGGAACATTGGCATCTTTAATAGAATATGAAACCTAAACAGGTGAAGTTTTAATTAAAATTGTTGTAATATAACGTAAGCAACTTAATAAATATTGCCTCGAACATGTCGAACATATTTTTTGCGGGAAGTTCTTCCTCATAACTTTAATGTAAAGAAAAGTGCAGCCGAGGGTCATCGAACTTAGTGGAAGTCTACGGCTGTGCTGACTTTGAGCTCAAATACAGAGGACGGCCGGGTCAACCCAAATAGTTTAAACTCGAAGAATTGGAATCATTGCTCTATGTGGACAAGTGCTTCAGGAGTTGTCAAAATCCTTGGGAGTGGATAAGTCGCCAGTCAGCAAATGCTCAAAACCAAGGAAACTGAGTGTTATAAAGCTCCTTGAACGCCGTAATAGGAAGGGATTTTGCATCAAATTGGCGACAATAAGTGAATCCATTACTACAACCCCAGACAGCCATCAACATCCTTCGCAAAATCGAATATTCATGCTAGGGCGGGCCAATAAGTTCGTCTCCTTTGAGCTCTCTAAGCATTGTCTAAAGATTCTACAATTTTGCTATCCCTTAAAAAATAAAAATTGTCGGGGTCATCAAAATAGGTGTTTTTGTGAGATGATTTCATCGTTGGAGTCAAATCTCTTTCCGCCGAGCTCTTTCTTTAGGTTTGGAAACAAGAAATAGTCACTTGGGGCTAAATCCGGAGAATTGGGCAGATAAGGGAACAATTCGTAGCCTAATTCATGTATTTTTGCCATGGAACTGCAAATCTAATCACGTGGTAGTCCGCTATCAATGGCTAATAAAAGCAAACTTAATGACGCAGCTTGTTCAAATTTTGACAGGAGTCAACTGACAGATGCCGGTTTACAGGAGCAGTGTTGCCCTTTCAGTTAAGAGGCACGGACTTATTGACCCGCCATCGTAGCACCATTACAAAATCGTAAAACGCGTTTTAATGCCGAGGAATTCTTTCCGTTGGTATTACAAGAAATTTCAAAAAAGTTTCCATTCTCCCAAAATAACTGGATCAAGCAGGAATGTGTACAAGTTTTTATGCTACATTTCTTTCGTCCATCTAGAACAACGGTTTCCAAATGGGGGGGTTGCGACTCTCTGGGGGTCGTAGCTGCATCCAAAGGGATCCGAGAAGAGTTCTGAAAAAATTCTTCAAAATGAAGAATGTAATAATAAATAATCTTCCAATGTCAGTTGTCATAATTGTATTTAAAAAATATTAAAATTTAAACTTTTGAAGGAAATAAGAACTATATTTACCTTAAAAAGAAACTGATCAAAAGTTGGGGTATTCCAATTCTTAGGGCTTTTCAGACTCCGGCAAATGTTTGTTCAATTGAATACACATTATTTTTATTTCTCTTATAGAAAACGTTCTCAGATTCATCATCAGTGTTTAAAAATCAATTTTTCTTTTCACGGATACTTAGAAGCTTTTTCTAGAAAACACCTCAAAATCTTAGAGTTTTTAAGTTTTCTAAAGGAATTCAATTGAAAGATTCTTCCAAATATTTCATCTAGCAATTATCTTAAATTCTGAAGTAAAAAAAAACGTTTTTACATCTTTCATATTTTATATTACCACTATTTTTTCTGAAAATATTCGGATGTAAATGTTTTTATTTAAATATAAAAAAGATAAAAGTTTTGGCGGATTAAAAATGCATTTTAAGTTTAAAAAACACATAAAATCAATAAATTTTGTTTTTTTTTTAATTTAGAATTTCGTTCCCAAATTTTAGTAAAATATTTTTGTGTAAAAGTACGATCGATTTGTGAAAACAAATTTTTTTAAGAGCCTTTAAATTATCAAAAATAAACATTTTAGATATCTTAAGCACTCAGTGTATCCCCTTATTAATGCTGGTCTCTTATTATGTTTCTTATTGTTTTTGTTTTTAATTTAAAATATACACTCCATATAATTTTTTTTTATAAAAAAATATACTTTGACAAAGAATGTGTGTGTGTGTGTTCGTACATAAATTATGTATATTTGTGGACTTTTGACAAAAGCACTTATGGGCAATTCCACCTCAGATCGCACAGCATTCGGATTTGTCATCTCCAATTTTAATTAAATTCGCAACAAATATTGTTAATGGCTAGTGTTCATCAAATCATTAACCTTTCCACCCCAAACCCCTTCGGTTTTCGAAATATGACGTCATGAAAATTGGCAAAAACATCAAAATATCGAAAAAGTGTCCATACAAAGTTTAGAAGTTATCTAAACTATACAACCTAAAATTTTCCTATTGGTACCATTTTAAAGATGAAAACATTACCTTTTATTTTTGTATTAAACGTTTAAAGGTTATTTTTTTAGGTTTAATGTAAAAATACTCATATCTTAAAATCCATTTTTTTTAAATTCTGAAAAAAATATATGTTAAAAACTATGGCCTCTCTATGCTTGTGGCAAAATTTTAAGGTGGAGACTCATTTGGTTTCTGAGTTATGATGAAAAACGTGGTCGTAAGCAAATTTTCGTCGACGAGTTTATACGCAAAATCTTTTACATGCTATTAGTGTGTATGTGTGTGCAATGTTTAGTTGGAAAAAAAACCGTTAGCAAAAAATTACAAAAACTATATGAAAATGTTGCCTATAAGCAATATTTGACATTAAAAGGTTAACTAAATTATTTTTAGATACACTTGTTACACTTTTAAGTTGCTAATTTAATTGCAATTGCCTTACGGATTCGAATATAAAAATTTGTATTTTTTTATCGAGCAAGTTTTTTTTTTTTATTTAATTTTTTTTTCAAAAAATATAGACAAAATTAAAAATAAAAAATTAAACCTACACAGAATAAAATTACAAAATACTAGTTGTAATATTGAACATCATATATAGAATATTTTTGTAAATACAAAAACAAAATATATTTTAAAAAGGCACCAACAATGGAATTTGTAAATACAAAAAACTTTTTGTTATATTTTTGTAACTTAAATTTTTATTTTCAAAAAATTTTTATATGAAAAATAACAGTTTACAAATATTTTAAACAAAAAATTGTTGGAAATGGAGTTTGAATTTTAACAAATATTTTTATTTACTAAAAATTTTGTGATACTTTTTTCTGTGTATGTAACATTTTAAGGCAATTTAGGTTTTTTTAATTATTAGAAATAACATTTCCTTGATTACCCACTTTTTTTAAATTAGATTTTTTTTTTGCTAATTTTAGCAAATCAGTTTTCATGAATTTTTAAAATGATTTGAAAAATCATTTTACAAATTTTCTATAAAAATTCGGTTATTTGCAAAATGTAAATAGCAAAAAAATTTAATAAATAATAATTTTTTTAACTAAAAATCAGTACAAAAATAGCAGAATAAACATTTTTAGTGAAATTAAAGCTAAAATCAAGTGTTATTCAAATCATGTTTTCCCATTTCAAGCTTGATTTTGTACTTTAATTACACTTTAATTAAATAGAATATTCCAGCAAAACGGACACTGGAATTCAAATTGAACATTACAGTGAACATTAATTCAAGCCTTGAATCACATTAAATTCAAGTTCAAATAACATAATAATTACACTTGTTTTCAAGCCCCAACTTCAAGCTTTAACAAAGCCACAAAAACACGGAAATTATTGGTCTTGGTAAAATTTATTAACTCTTTTTAAAATACATTTTTATAATTTTAGTTTTGTATATGTAATCTTGATTTTTATTTTTCCATGTGTTTTTACTAATCCTTCTTTTATTCAGAAGCGAAGAATCTGAAATAAGGAAAAATATTATGTAAGGACAGTGTTTAGCTCCAAATAAATGTGGCTTACCTTTTCGTGAAAATCAATGGAAGAAAAATTCAGATATTATAAAAATCTTTACAGAAAAATTGTAAATTTAAGCAATTGTTTTAATTTTATTTTAAAATATTGACAATAAATGAAAGGCATAAAACAAATTATTTTTATGTGTATGAACTTGATTTTGACTGTAAAAAATCACTTAAAATAAAGCATAATACAAGCAATATTTAAAGCACTTGAATTTTTAATTTTTAAATGTTTATTGGGAGTAAAGTGGAATTGAAAACTGTTTCTACTTCCTTTTTTTCTGAGTGTATATCACACTTTCCCGTATATTGCACTCAGGTACAAAAACATCTGCACACTTTAAAAAAAATATATATTTAAAAAATAAAAGAAGGTGGCGGGTTCGAGTTTTTCATAAAAATTAAAAAACAAAATTCAGAACTTTGCCTGAAAATTTTCAATTATTTTTTATTTCAAAAAATAGTCCATGAAATGCTTTTTGTAAATAATTTTATGCTTATGGGGTATTCCAATAAACTATTATATATATTTTTTGACTAAAGACACTTATAAATGTTTGTTCAACATTTGATCGTAGGCGTGGTCAAATTGCCCAATCGCCCTATTTCTTAAAAATTAAAAAAAAAGAACAGTACGGATTCTATTGGTGTTATTGAAAATTTGATATGATGCAGTATATGTTTTTTGACTGCATATTTTATTACAATAAATTTCATTACGATCTGCTTTTTACTTCACTATGTAGTTTCCCTGTGAGTCTAAATAAAATTTACACAAAAATAAAGTTTTAACAATACACTAAAAAAAAAATTAACTAGAATTTAGAAAAATTAACTTATTTAGAGGAAAAATTGAAATGAAAACGGCGCGCCAAAGACACTTTTTACCAATATTTAATTCAATTTTCCTTGAAATTAAGAAACAAATTTAACTTAAAATTTGGTCGAAATTTCTAAATTATAGAACAATTTTACAACTGAGAGTAAATATTTATTAGAAAACAGTAAAATTTCCTCCTAATACATCATCTAAAATTTTACTGTTAGTTAGGAAATGTTTCCTTAGTTTTAAGAAAAATTTTGTATTATTTAAAATCATTAGATAATTTTTTTACTAAAAACTAGGACTTAACTTCCTAAAAATATGAAAATATTTTCTAACAAAATTATCCTTATCCTGCTTCTATGGTAAAGGTAATATATTTTACAATATATTTTAAAGTTACACTTTACACTATTTGAGTAGGTATTTTCTCACTTTCGGAGGACTTCCGCTTTGTGAGGACACTGCTCTTAACAAGCTTTTTGCTATTCAATTTTGTCTTAAAACTAAATTTAATTATACTTAATTCATGTATTTAAAATATAAATTAAATTTCATTAGCAAAAAGGTAAACAATTTAAAAAAATGTACTGCAGGATATTCTGAAACGTAATAAATTGTGACAAAGTCAGATCCTTTTCGTAGTTAATTAACGGTTTTGCTTGAGAGAACTACAAAAAGGGACGCCCTACCTGAACACTGGGGGTCCTTTGTCTTCTTAAATTAACTAATTTAAGGAAATTGTTGCAAAAATACAAAATATCACAGTTACATTTCTTGTTATTATTGGAAAATGGAAATATACAAATTTAAACTTTTTTATTATTAAGTGAAAAAAATCGTTTAATATATATAAAGTTTAATAAGCGCTACGTCAATTATAGCAAAGCCATTATGTCGTAAATTATAAAATGTGCCTGCGATATTTTGTATTGTCAACAAACAAATTTATTACATAAAAGCTTAAATTCGAATTTTTTTCCCTTTGCTAACAAAATTTAAAAAAAAATATTTTAAACTACTTTCAAGTTCAATATTAAAGACTGTTAAGATTAGAGATGGCACGCTCACGCACGATCACGAACAAAAAATTACAATTATGCATGATAGTTTTTTTAAATGGTTACTTTAATTTCTTTTATTTAATAATATTTTTTCTTGAAAATTAGATAAACTAACTGGTTTGTTTTTTATTGATTGTTTTTTTGGAATAGAATATTAAAAATAATTTAAACGTTTTTCAACAAAAAAATCCTATATCAATTTTTATTATTTTTTAAAAATTAGAAAACTTTTACTTGAAAAAAAGAATATTTTATTAAAATTTTTAAAATTTATCTGAAATAGGTTGCATGAAAATTTTCCTTAGAAATAGTTCATCAGTTTCTAAAATCAAGTAAATTTTTTTATTACATAGGAACAAATTTATTACTTTTATTTTTAATTATCTGAACTAATTTTTAGAAAACAATTCTTCAAAATTAGAAAGTGGTATACCTAAAAACTGAATTTTGAAACGACTTTCTAAAATTTAGTTAATTTTACTACTCGCGAACAAAAAATGAACACACATTAAGTTCAAGTACTTTCTCGATTTAACTTAGGCACTTTTTTTGAACTAAATGGGATTAAATTATTTCCTTAAATTTTTTTTAACTAAATTTAATTTTATTACATTTGAGTATGCAATTTTCTTAAAACTAAGTTGTTTTTTCTTAAAATCAATAAATTTTTATTTAATTGACTTGTTTTTTTTTTTAATCAAGAAATATTATTTAGGAATTTTTATTCTTTTTAAGAAAATTTTTCTAAGTTTTAATAAAATTTTACTTAAATTGAGGAAAATTTATAAACTATTATGAAGGAAATTTTTGATTACATTTTAATTCATGTCTTTTTTTTTTGAGTGTAAACTTAAATACTGAATACATACTACAAGAAAAAAGGTTCAATAATAATTTTATCATTAGCATATTACGGAAGGTCAAAATCCAATCTAACGTATTACATTCTGTAAACTACTAAATGGGGAGTTTATAGAAAGATAAACAAATATACATACATAAATACAATTTCAGTAATCTTATCTAACAAAAAAAAATAAATTTGGAGACAAATAATTAATGAGAATTTAATATATTTAAAGGCTAGAGATTAACATACTAAAAACCTACTTATTACATTTGTAGGTGGTAGTTGTCTGCTGAATTAGTTTTAGTTTTTATCTAAACAATAATAAAATAAAATTTTATGATGTAGCGAAAATATTAATTGAATTATATAAAGAAAAATAATAAATAATAAAAATTGCAAATATTACATGCAACAAAACACTGTGGGGACACTTATGAACTGTATGCACAGTGTAACTTTAGACATTTATGCCAGCTTAGGTGTTTTGTAAATTTGTTGTTATGAAATAGGACATAACCTGAAGTAGTCAATATGTTTAAATTTTTCGAAATCATATCAATTTATTATAATAAAAATTTGTGTAATATTAAATTGATTAAAATATAAATTTATTTCTGTGCTTTTTGAACAGGAAAGTGAAAAAAAAACACCACACATTATTCCCTACACCACTGCTATAATGAGTTTGTGCTGCTGTGTGTAACCATCTAAAATATCAGATTTAGACCCAAATTGTACACTCTAAAAAATGCTTGTTAATTTACTACTATATAATAGGTAAAGTTTTACGTAATATTACGAAAATTCGGTAAATATAAACACTTAATCCGTAAAACTTTTTTGCGCACACTTTCATATGCAATAATACACACACAAAGTATTTTTAGGCACTATGTGTTTAAATTAAAATTGTACGCACAAAGTTTGTAAATATACTAATGTATAATGGTAAAAAAATTATGACATATTGAAATTGAAAAAAAGAAATCTAAAAAAATTTCAAAATTTAAAAAGAAAACTTTATTAGGTTTTTAAATTTATCAATTATTTGGTATTACTAAACAAAAAATTTATGGTTTGTTTTTGTTTGTGGGTTTCCAAACAATAAATTTATTGTTTTTATTTTTATTGTGAATTACTAAACAATAAAATTATTGTTTTTATTACAAAACAAAAATTTTTGGGCTGTTTAATTTTCAACATCGTAGGAGAAAATATGCGCATTTCTTTTAGGATTTTTCCGAATTATATGTGTAAAATTAAATGTGTGTAAAAAAAAATGTGTGTTCCAACTTACGCATAATGTGTGTACTTTTTTTCATTTACGCCCACAGAGTAAATTTACCCACTTATAGTAGGAGTACAGTTTTCTACTATAAGTTGGGTAAATTTCAACAGAAATTAATTAGAGTGTAGTTTACCAATCGACTCAGAATATCTTTCTTAAGTCAATTCATCGGTCATTTAGTCTGTAAGTTTTTATTGGCCCAAGAACAAGCCCTTGAATTTGTTTAGATCGATCCATATTAAGATCTGCCTTACATAGAAAGGTCCTTTTTGAACTAGACACACAAAACTAAATTTATGTGTTTAAAATTAAGGCTGAGAATGTTATATGTGATCATAAATCATGACCACAAATTTGGAGAAAATCGGACCAGATTTGGACCTAGTCCCCATATAAAACTGCTACCCCGCTATTTCCTTAAATAAATTGTATTCAAACAACATGTCCCAAATATGAAGATATTTAGTTAGCATTGGTCCATATTCAGTCATTCCACCCATAGACAGGTCCTTTCAGAATTGGACTTTAATGGCATTTAGATCCACAAAACCGTAGATATCTGATTGAAATTTGGGTTGTGAATGTTATATGGAAACATAAATCATGCCTTACAAATTTTTAGAAAATAAGTGCATATTTTGACTTACACTGAGAAAAAAAAGTTAGTAGAAAAATTTGTTAACAGTTTTCAATCCCACTTTAGTAAATTTTTTTGCTATTTACATATAAAAAATTACAGAACTTTTACAGAATATTTACACAATTTTTTTTGCCAACTTTAGAAATCATTTCACATACTTTTGAAAATTAGCAAAAAAAAAATTTACTAGTTTTAAAAAAGTTGATATTGAAGAAAATGTTATTTCTAAATTGCCTTAAAATCTTACATAGGTTGAAAAAAACTGATCTGAAATGAAGATACGTTTCACTACCGACTCATGTCCAAAAATAGGACATCCACTAAAAAAGCACTAAAAACTTTTTTAGTTCTAAAAATCAGCCCTTAAAAAAATTAAAAATATATACTAAACATATTTTTTTAAACAAAATTTAGCAAATTTTAAGAAAATAATAAATTCGTTTATGTTTTAACTGTTTCTTTGAATTTTTTTTTTAAATATTTTTGAAAAAAAAAAGTAAATATGTAAATAAAAAAGTTTTCGTTAAAAAAAATTCTTTGTACTACACGTCAGCAGACATGTGTTTATTAGCAAAAAATAAATAAAATTTCAGTTGGCATTGCAGACTTTTTTTTGGTGCGTGTAGTCTCTATATAAACCCACCTTCCAGGTATTTGCTTAATTGAACTTTTTTTTGGCAATTGCGTTTAGATCAGTAGCCTCCGCGGAATTCAAACCTTTTCTAGAAATTTGATTCAAATTATTTTTGGCGTAGAGTACACTTACCAAAAGTAGTCTGTAATGGCAAGTGAAAAATTTTGCTGTTATTACGGAAATTTTTGCTAATTTGAGCTTAGCAACAGATGTCTTCTGACGTGTAGTACAATAAAATTAGTAGAAAAAAATTAACTTCCGCTACTAAATTTTAGTAAACTTTTTGAAAAGTGGAATTAAAAATCTGTTTGCTAAAATCAGCAAAAAAAAATTACTTATTAACATTAGTAAAAAATTTCAATTTTTTTTTTATACCCTCCACCATATATGGTGAGGGTATATACCAGTTTGTCATTCCGTTTGTAATATGTCGAAATATAGGTTTAAGACCCCATAAAGTATATATATTCGTGATCCTTATGCAATTTTAAGTCGATTTAGCGATGTCCGTCTGTCTGTCTGTCTGTTGAAATGGCGATCACGACGCGAAGACGCAAGCGGGGGTGCCTATTTTTACCCAGATTATTGAACATCCTCCCGAGCAGTTTGGTATTTAAAATGAGCAAAATCGGTTCAGCGGTTCAAAAGTTATGAATGAAAATGTGAAGGTACCTCTAAATTTTCCATACAAATTTGTACAATTTTTCTGTATCTATTTTTTTTTTCTGTTAAGTAAGTAAAAATGTTATTAAGTCTTCTTATTGTTCGATTACATTTATTATCTTACATACTATGAGAATAATAACATTCTTAGAGCTATATGTGTGTTACTCTAATAACTAAGTTAACGTAAAAATCAACAATGTTAAAGTCGCTAACAGAGCAGACCTCTGTAAATAACATTGCTAAAACTAAATAAAAAACATTACTGAAACTAAATAACAAAAGTTCGTTACATAAATTGACAAAACATATTCATATTACAGTTCATGCAAAATTTAGTATATACGTATATCATCTTCAGCCCCTATGGTGGAGGGTATTCAAAGATTCGTCACAGCCGAATTTAGCCCTTTTTTACTTGTTTATTTTTTTTTTTTTTTTTCAAAAAATTGTTTAGACAAAATTAAAAAAAAAAAATCAAAGGGTCATTCCATGTACCGCACAGCATTCCGATTTGTCATCTCCGATTTTAATGAAATTCGCCACAAATATTGTAAATGGGTAGTGTTTATCAAATCATTAGCCTTTCGACCCCAAACCCTTTCGGTTTTCGAAATATAACGTCATGAAAATTGGTAAAAACGTCAAAATATCGAAAAAGTCTCCATACAAAGTCGCCCATAACTTCTAAACCATACAACCTAAAATTTGCTTACGACCACGTTTTCCTTCATAACTCAGGAACTAAATGAGTCTCCACCTTGAAATTTTGCCACAAATGTAGAGAGGCCTTAGTTTTTAACATATATTTTTTTCAGAATTTTTAAAAATTGGATTTTGAGATATGGGTCTTTGAAAATTAAACTTATAAAAATAACATTTAACCTTTTAATACAAAAAAAAGCTTTTGGCACGCCATTTTGAAGGCATGGTTTTCCCCTTTAAAATGGTACCAACAGAAAAATTTAAGTTGTATGGTTTAGAAGTTATGGGCGACGTCAAAATATAAAAAAAGTGTCCATACAAACTTTTTCAATATTTTGACGTTTTTGCCAATTTTCATGACGTCATATTTCGAAAACCAAAAGGATTTGGGACCGAAATGTTAATGATTTAATAAACACTACCAATTTAAAATATTTGTGGTGAATTTCATTAAAATCGGAGATGACAAATCCGAAAATGACAGTTTTCTGTGTGGTTTGACATGGAATGACCCCAAAGGCTTATAATTTTTTAAAACAGAAACTAAATTTATAATATTGTTTTAATTTGCTAATTTGTGTTTTGAAAAATATTTTAGTAAATTATTTTACTTTTAAGTTAAAATTTTAATTGTTTTTTTAAGGGCTGATTTTTGAACTAAAAAAAAACTTTTTACTGCCATTTTAAGTGGATGTCCTATTTTTGGACATGAGTCGGTTGTGAAACGTACCTTCACTTCTGATCGCTTTTTTCAACCTACACAGAATAAAATTGCAAAATTCTGTTTGTAATTCTGTTTGCAATTGAACATCTTTCATAAAATATTTTGGTAAATACAATAAAAATATTTTTTAAAAAGGCACCAACAATGGAATTTGTAAATACAAAAAACTTTTTATTATTTATTTGAAACTTAAATTTTTATTTTCAATGAATTTTTATATGAAAAATAACATTTTACAAACATTTCAAACAAAAAGTTGTTAGAAATAGAATTTAAATTTTAACAAAGATTTTTAATGACTTAGAATTTTGTGATACTTTTTTTTGTGTATAAAATTTTACAGATATTCAGTAGGAGTTGATATTTTCTGTTAAATATAAAATTTTATGTTTTCTGTTTCATAAATTCCTTTTTTTTACCAAAATAGTTTGTTTAGAAATTATTCATAGATATACACATAGAAAATAAAAAAATATATACATCTGTGTGTGTTGTGTTAAAAAAAATAAAAAGAATAAAAAAAATTTTCAATTTGAAAAACAAACCACAAAAATCATTTTTTTTCTACATTTTGTCCGTTAAAAATTTATGGTTATTTTAAACGACTTTCGATTGTTTTTACTAATTTTGTCGCTAATTAAACAATGATTGAAAATAAACAACAAAATGGGTTGAATATAATGAAAAATCACCAGTCCTCCTTTTGATTGTATTTTCGATTAATTTAATGTGTATTTTAGATTATTTTTAATGAAATAATATTATGAGTGTATATAGAAAATTCGGTTGGCAAAATATTCCGGTGATTCATACATTAAATAAATCAAAAATAATATTGCATACAATTTTCGCTTATCGTCTGAAAATAAAGGATTCATAAATGATAATTAATGATGGATTGATAAAAAAAACAAAGTACATATTAATAAAATGTGTAGTGATATAAAAGTGTGGAAAAACAAAAAAAAAAACAACGGAAATGACACGTGTTTTAATAAACAAAAAAAATTTCATATTACACATACGCCACCATACACATTAAGTTTCAAAAGTAGCCGGTCAACATTTAAACACAAGTAAACGAGTGCGCATATTCTTGAAAATACATTCGTTTAACATCGTTAAGGTAACTTCAAAAACCGACAATACTTCGTTTTACCAATCGTTTGTTAAAATGCAACTTGTTATTTAACACATTTTTACACTTCCGCTAAGCGAAGTTTTTGAAATTTCTAATGTAACGGTTTTTCTTTTTAAATTCTGCTATGATTATAGAGTGGTATGACGTAAATTTATTACCAGAAACTCACCTCTTAAAAATATGAGTGTATGTGTTAGAGGTGTGTGTGTGTGTGTGTGCGTGTGCGTGTTTGTGTGAATGGCTGTCTGTTTTTGTGTGTGGTTTATAAACAACATGTGGTTGGTTGAAATATTCAACGCATTCAAACGTCAAGTGTAGCATATAAATCCGTCATCTTGTGGCTGTATGGTTTCACTGTTGCTTCAGATTTAAAGCGTTGCAGTTCAATTAAGTAGAGTTGTACATCTGTACAAGGAACTGTACTGTAAGACTTAATTTTTAAAATTTTAAAATAAAACCGTTGGTAATTTTCATTTTGCAAAATAGAAAGTGTTAAATTCTTTAAGAATTTTAGTGAAGTTTTATATAAAAATATTTGTGTAACTCTTCAAGTTTAAAGTGAAAATTGAAAGGACACAAATTAGTTGCAAAAAAAAAAAACAAAAAATTGTCAAATTTTGAATTGGAATTTATTAATTGTCTATTGAAAACTTTTTAATAAAGGTGAGCTTTTATCATATCAATTTTGGTTAAAATTAATTAATTTGCAAACTGAATTCCAAGCCAGAAAAATTTGGTTACTTTTTTTTAAGATGGTTTTTTTAGACTACAAGTCGAAAATTACACAAATAAAATTCATATATTTTAAATTTAACTCCCTAATTCACAAAGCCGGCACAAAGTAGATTTTTTTTGACGAATTTGCAGGACGAAAATATGAGCATTATAGAAGGAACCATAAAAGGCTTAGGAAACTTGTTAAATTTTAAATATGGTTTAAAAATCACTCAGAAATTTAAGGAAATTAAAATATTTTTTTGAACAATTCAAAAAAAGGCTACAAAAAAAATTAATTTTTGAGCCTATTCATTTTTAATCTCGTTTGCTGATTGGATTAATAAAAAATCTACCTAATATTTATAGAAAGTAATTTGAAATAAGAAAAAAAGCACTTAATCAAGTTCGATAACGACTTTATATATTTTTTTTTTAAATATAAAATCAGAATTTAAAATAAAAAAAAATATCAGAATTTTAAATTATAAGTTGATTAAAAAGTAAATATCTTGTAATCAAAGTATTTTGTACGTTAATACTTTGAAATTATAGTTAAATTATTTTTAATTTTAAGTGTGAAAATTTAAAGATTGCACATTTTTTATATCAAATTGTTTTCAATAATGTTACATTTTTTGTAGTTTTAATACTTACAATCAGGGAAAAAGTTTCTTTACTGTTTCATTTTTCAAATATATAATGAAGTATTTAAAAAAATTTATGACAAATATGTTATAAATCTTTATAATTTCCTTAAAATGCATTAAAAATTGTATATAAAAAAACACAAATTATTTATTTCGGTGGCATAACACTGCTGGTTTGTAATTCTCATTAAGTTTACATTTTTATTTACTTAAATAAAATTTTATTTACTTAAGAAAAACATTAAAATTTCTTCATAAATATGTTCAAATTTCTTCTATAATTTTTAGGATCCTTTTTCGTAAATAAAAGAAAACATCTTCGTAAATATGACAAAACTTCTTTCTAAACATGTATTGATAAAAATTCTTCATAAATATGATGAAATATTTCATAAATCGTAATATTTTTTTATATATATATTTATCATATTTAAGAAAGGTTTCATAAATTATGAATTTAAATTTTTATGAAACAATTTTATTATATTTATAAAGTGTTACATTGTGCGAAAATATATGAAGTTTTTCTTTATATTTATTAGGTTTTTCATAAATCCCTGAGTGTATTGTTGTGCTTTCAAAATTTATCACCTGCGAAAAAGTTAAATTTAAGGAGAGGAGAGACAAAAGTTTTTTTTAAAATTATTTGTTTTAAATATTTAAAAATCATTTTTAACTCTTATTTAACCTTTTGTCTTTTTTTATTTTAAATTTTTTTTTCTTAAATTTTTGAGCTTAAGGTTGGTTTTTTTTTGATAAATAAATAATATTTTTATTTAAAAAAAAATATTTTTATTTATAAAAAATAAATAATATTTTTATTTATAAAAAATCCAACCTTAAGCTCAAAAATTTAAAAAGTTAAAAATAAAAGACAAAAGGTTAAATAAAAGTTAAAAATGATTTTAAAATATTTAAAGCAAATTATTTTAGAAAACTTTTTCTCTCCTGTAATATTTTTAAAATTGGACTTAACTCCTTTTTACACTAAGCTAACGATATTTTCAGGGATTTATGAAAAACCTAATAAATATGAAGAAAAACTTCATATATTTTCGCCCAATGTAACAAAAATTTAAGAAGTTAAAAATATTTTTTAAATCTTTTTTTGTATGAGGATGTTTTTTCAAATACAAAAGATAAAAAATTAAAAAAAAAAAAAAAAAATTGAACCGTCTTACTAGCTGTGGTGAACCAGAATTACTCTATAGAATTTCTAAAAATTTAAGGAAAAAAATTTCAAAAAAACACTACGAAGGCCAACTTCAAACGTGGGTATTCTTGAATTTTTTTTTCGTTTGAGTGCTATAACATGACGAAACTCAAATGCCTAATCTCCTCTGTTCTAAATCACAGCATTTAAATTTAAATATGGTGGTACATGTTTTGTATAGACAGATTTAGATCTTCCAAATACCTTTCAATTGATAGTTACTTTGCAAGATATATGAAAAATATTAAAAAAAATTAAAAAAAACCGTTTGTTCCTCCTTTCTACACGCCATTTTTAAGAAAATACACTCGTTCAATTTTTGTTATCCGCTAAAAAGTATCCAAATTTCATCCAAATCGGAGTGAAAATCTTCCATTGTAAGATCTTCCTTGTAAGCTAACGATATGCCTCCTACATTTACACTTGTCCGAAGAATAGTACACACAGAAAATTAATTGTTTGGAATCCTATCGCAATTATTAAAATAGTAATTTTTTAATTCTTAAAGTTCTTCATCAGAAACAGAAAATGTATCAAATTAACCCAAACAATGTCACATCATTTAAAATATTGGTTTTTCTAATCAAAATATTGTCTTCTACATTAGTTTTAAAACCAATAACCAATAATTTATCGAAGATAAAAATATAATAATAATTCTGTTTCAATAAAAACTACTGGTCTATCCAAAATATTAGTTTTCTCAAACAATTTTAGTATAATGTCAAATTGTTTATTAACATTAGTGCAATCACCTACTAATTTCCAGAATTTTGACAATTGAAATAAAATATTAAGATTAGCAACCGAAGTTTTCATTATTATAACAAATTTTTAAAATGTATTATATATTTTTGCTTTTTATTCTTATTCACATTTATATTCAAAATTAGGCAACAATTTAATGTAAGTGTTTGTGGTGCAGTGGCTAGAGACACAGCCTGCTAGTCTTAGGCCGAGTTTTTGGGATGTGAGTTATACTTGGTTTAGTTAAACCGAAAACGAATTTTGTCGGCCATTTCCATGTTTATTAACATTAATTTGTCGGAACAACTTTTTGTTAAATAAAATTTTGTTCTTCATTGAAATAAAATAAATTAAAACAAATTTCAAAATCATTATTTATGTTACAAATTGCGATAAACTAAGTTTAAAGATAATCTACATCTTAAAAACTCGGCCTTGGGTTCTGAGTTCAAACACATACAATTTTTTTTTAATTTTTTTCTTTTTTTTTAAATAAATTTTTTTTTATTGATTAAAAATAAAAACAACAACTTATTTTCTGTTGTCGCAGCTGTGTTGATTTTAAACAAAAATATTCAAATTTCAAACCTGAAAAATATTCAAGTTAGTAATTAGACTAAAAGAAATTAATACAGCTTAGCCTAGAGGAAAAGCAATGGCCTGACAAACACAAGGTTGCCGGTACTAGCCCAGTTCGCGATATAAAAAATTTGTATTTTTAAAATATATTTTGTGGAACTCTTCTTTATTAGTAGAATATCTATTTATAGAATGTCTACTTATAAAATAATATAATTTATAAATAGAAAAGCAATCAACTATTACAATCTAAATTTGAAATTTGTAAATAAAATCACAATAGTATTAAAAATTAATAAAAAAGATGGTAGACGAAACTATTACAAAAATTTACATTTGTCCGAAGATTAGTATTTTTTTTGTTTTCAAAACTGCTTGCATTTATGAAATTCCATACAAATTCTTAATCAAAACTAAATAAAAATTCAAAAATCAAAAGTCTTCTGAGTCATCTTCGTCCAGCCTATACTGCTGAAGCTAGAAACTTGAAATTAAGTATTTAGGTTTTCCCTCCAGCGATGTCCTATAAGACGGGATTTTTTTAAACTCCTAAGGGAAGGTTTAAAAAGGGTAATAGTCTTTCCCTTAACGGCCTAAACGGCCTATCCAAACCTCTTTGGCTAGAAATTAGAAATTGAAAATATATATTTCCTGGGATATGGGTTCATTCCCTGACAATGTACTTTTGGGAATTTTCTTTATAAATGTGTTCAAAAGGGGGAGGAAGGAGAAACGTGTTAAACGGGCGCTTTGGCTAGCAACTTAAAATTAAACGAACGAGTGAAATTGAAACTTTGATATTGGAAAACGAAATGGAATTTAAAGGAGAATGATTGAAATTGAAATACATACTTGACAAGGGCAACGAAATGTAATTGAACGGAAAAGGAGTGAAATTGAAACACTACATAACGAAATGGAATGGAACGGCGAAAAGGTGTATGTGGAACACTAGACAATGGGAAGGAAATGTAATGGAACGGGGAATGAGTAGAATTGAAATACCAAACGCAAGAAACGAAATGTTGTAGAGCAAGCCTGGATTTTAGTGATATTAAACGACTTAAATATATATTTTTGGACATTTTTATCCATTTTTACGTTATTTTATTATAAAGGTGCATTATTAATGGTAATTATGAATGAAATGAAATCGTTATCATTAACGGTAATGCAAATAATTTCATTATATCATATCAATGCATTAGTAATGGTAAATTATCAATTAATTAATTCATTAAGACGTTTTTTTTTAAATTTTATGCGCTGAAAAGGGAAAAGTAGTGCTTTTAATTATTCCACCCTGCCGGTTAGTCGGTTAGATCATTATTCGAAAAATGAAGAAAATTTATCAATGGGTTATTCGGGTCGATTAATCGGAAAAATTGGCAATTAATCGATCAATCGTTTAATGCAAAATAAATGTATTTCTTTCATCAATAAGAACACAAATAGTTACTTTTTGCTGAAATATCAAGTTAGGTCTATAGCATTAGTTTCTAAAGTGACAATTCAAAGCATCCTGAGATTTTTTCAAGAATCATTCATGCCTTATAATCTTGGGTTTTTTTCAGAGAAACGGCTCTTTAAAAAGAATGTCAGACGTGTTCAGTGGAAGTAAACCCATAAAAATGCAGTGCAGAGAGTGTTTTACCGAAGTGGGATATTTTGTCGATAAAGTTGTTTTTTTTTTATATATGACACTGTCCAGAATAGAAAAAATTTCTAAATAAACAAGAGCTGCCTTGGAAAAAATTTGGTAACAAATTCTTAAAAATATAGTATGAATAGTTTTTGCGAAATTCACAAACAAAGTTTGATAGAACTGCGACTGTTCCCTGACTCTTTCACTACCTGGTTTAAGCTTTAGAGTTAAATATATAAAAATCATGACAAGTCCTTACCGATGATTTTTCTGTGTTTGTGCAATTAAGAATTCAAATAAGCGAATTCTTAAATATTTTTGACTAAACAACTTAATTCTACTAAATTTGCTACTTCATTAAAATTTATAAAAAAAAATCAAATTAGAAACAAAATTCCATGTTATTTTTTTTGGTTTTTTTTTTTAATTTTTTCATAGAATTTTAAGTGAAACTGTTTCTTTAGAAAATAAAGTTTTCGAATTTAAATCAATTTTATATTATCATTTTATACTTATGCTTTAAAACGTCATAGTGCTTGTGACTAGGTAACGAGTTTCATTGCTAAGGAGAAAAATATATACTTTAGTAGGGTTTTTGTTAAAGCTCTGCTTAGAGGCTCTTACTTTTCTAAAACTTCGCGTTCTGATGAGATCTTTTGTTGCACGAAATATATGTTTACGGAGGTTGAAAGCTCTATTTCAATTTTTTATAATTTCATACTATTCAAAATTTATTTTTTAAAGGTTTAACCGGTTAATCGACCTATTTTAATCGATTATTCGGGTCGAATAATTATTTGAGTTTTAAATTATTTGTTTCGACATTAACCGAAATAGAGGCGATTAATCGCGGAATCGGTAACCAAATAACCAAATTTGAAACACTGGAGTTTTTTGATCGATTATTCGGGTCGAATAATTATTTGAGTTTTAAATTATTTGTTTCGACATTAACCAAAATAGAGGCGATTAATCGAGGAATCGGTTAATCGATTAACCGAATTAGAAACACTGGAGTTTTTTTAATCGATTATTCGGGTCGAATAACTATTTGAGTTTTAAATTATTTGTTTCGACATTAACCGAAATAGAGGCGATTAATCGAGGAATCGGTTAACCGATTAATAAGAAAAAAAAATTAAGAAAAAAAAGACAAAAAATTCTCCTCCTCTTAATGAACCCTACACTCAGAAAAAAAAGTTAGTAGAAAAAATTGTAAACGGTTTTCAATCGCACTCTACTATTTTTGTACTGATTTTTAGTAAAAAATTATTATTTAGCAAATCTTTTTGCTATTTACATTTTACAAATTACAGAATTTTTACAGAATATTTACAAATTTTTGTTGCTAATTTCAGAAATCATTTTACAAATTTTTGAAAACCGATTTGCTAAAATTAGCAAAAAATATTACTAATTTTAAAAAAGTGGATATTGAAGGAAATGTTATTTCTAATTAAAACGTACACCTACAAACTTAAATTTCCTTAAAATGTTACATATATTAAAAAAGGGATCGGAAGTGAACATACCGACTGATGTCTAAAAAGAGGACATTCACTTAAAATAGCACTAAAAAGGTTTTTTAGTTCTAAAAATCCGCCCTAAAAACAATTAAAATTTAACCTTAAAAGTAAAAAAAAAAAAATTGACCAAAATATTTTTCAAAACAGAAATTACCAAATTAAAACAAAATGATTAATTCGTTTTTTAAAAAATATAATCAAAATTTTTGATGCTCGATAAGAAAAATAAATTCAAAGCTTTTTACTAATATTAATAAAATTTAGTAATTTTTTTTGCTGATTTTAGCAAACAGATTTTAAATTCCACTTTACAAAAAGTCTACTAAAATTTAGTAGCGGCTACTAATTTTTCTACTAATTTCATTGTACTACACGTCAGCAGACATGTGTTGCTAAGATTAGCAAAAAATACCGCTGGGCTCAAATTAGCAGAATTTCCCGTAATAACAGCAAAATTTTCAGTTGCCATTACAGACTTTTTTTGGTGAGTGTAAGCGAGAAACCGGATGGTTAAAATTAAAACATCCACTGTAAAAACGTTTTAACGAAATTATTAAAAGAGAAAAATCTTTGGAAAAAGGAATTCAATTTTTCAATTTTTATAAATCTTTTAAATACGGTTAGTTAAAGCTGCTGGTATCAGACTTTTCAGTTAGTTTTTTTTATAATAATATTAATATTTTAATTTAACGAAATTTTGCGTGAGAATTCTTTAGTATTTATCAATATTAATCAGTTTTAAATTAAATCGCGTCAAAAATTCTTTTTTCAAATATTTTTAAATGCCAATCATTGGTAATGTAATAAATATTTATTTTCATATAAATATACGAGTATTATAATCATTTTAAATCTTTTCCATAGAAAACATAATTCATAAGAAAGGTTTCCATGTGAAGTTGATTATTAAATTTGTATTAACAAAAGTTAGATTTTTTTAACGACAAACTTTGTATAAAGCATTTGTAAAAAATTATTACAATCTAAATATAGTGTTAATTATTATTTTTCTAAATTATACAAAAAAGAAACATTTATTGGGATACCTTCCTTTGACTACTACAAGCCTTTCACTGAATGTTTAACACATAATCATTAAACATTGTTGGATTTTGTTTTTTTTTGTAAACCAAAATGTTTATATATTATAAACATACATAAAATTTTATTAATTCTTAAATATGAATAATAAGTACATACTTACATAATTTACTGAATACAATAAACAATATTGTGGTAATACGATATGAAGAGCTTACAGGATGAATATTTTATTTTAAAAGCGAAAATTGTTTTCTTAAAAAAAAAAAAAAACTAATAATTTGAGAATGGCACAACATGCCTAATTTAATATGTTTAGCTGAACTTAAAATTATTGACTTTAGCCCGAGAGTATGATTAATATTTATTTGTAATACTTATAATACTCATACGCACCCATGTTCAAGTTTTTAAATATGTATGTTATTTTCGTATTAATACAAAATTGGTTGAACAATATTTTCATTTCAAAACAAATTTCAAATAATACTAAATAAGTAATATTACAACTTGTGCCATCATATTTGTAGTTGTTTGTTATTTTTTTTTAATAATATATTTGCTTATAATAAAATTTAATCTTTAATTCATTAAAATGAAGTTGTTTAATTAATATGCAAATTTAATTAAAAACTTCTTCTAACTGACATCTGATGCAAATATATACATAAGCAAACATTTCCATAAACAAGGGCAATTGCAAACTAAAAGTATTTATAAATGCTGTTGAAAAAAAAACACTAAATGTAAAAAATAAATGAATGAAATACTTTTTTTTAAATATGATTTAATTTATGAGACATTTATATGTTTCTACGGGGAAAAAAGTGTGAAATTAAATAAGTTGTGTAGCATTAATAGTGTTAGGGGACAAATACTGACCTAAGCTACGATATACTCGGTTTTTTTTCGTTTGTATTTTTTTCTTAAATAAACAAATGTTATAACTATGTTTTTCATAACTTTTGAGCAGAACCATTATTTAACTGTATTGCAAAATACATTTTGAATTAAATGGATTCTGCACAATTTGGTGTTTTTTTATATGTATATACGAGAAGGCAAATCCCGCTACGTTGTTAGCGTAGAAAAAGGTTGCCCGGGATAATGCCCGGGAATATACGGAGTCCCCAGATAATTACGCGGAGTCCCCAATTTTTACCAAGTCTCTGACCAAAATTCTAAGATGTACCTATTCTCCAGGTAACACCTACTTCAAATTTCAGATTTTTCCACTTGAACCCCCATTTTTATCATGTACCTGGCTAAAACTGAAAAATGTTGCTGATCAATGAGTTGGCCCATACTCCAGTTAGCACATATTAAAAATTTCAGGATTCTAGCTATTTCGGTGTGGGCAGCCCATTAGACATTTTCAAAAATCCGTTTTAGGTGAATGCCTACACCAGCTCTAGCGGCTTGGGCAGGATGTCAAGGGTGAGAATTTTCCCGTTTCTGTCCCTCCCCGTTGAATTTTCCACAAATTACGTCTTAACTGTTATATACACTGGAGAAGGAGCCCGCATACAAAATTTCAACTTCCTACGTCCAACGGTTTGGGCAGGCCGTCAAGGGGGAAACCTTTCCTCTTTTTTCTCCTCCCCGTAGGAATTTACAAAAATGTCTCTTGGGTGAATGTTTACGCCGGAGGGGGAACCTATGTACCAAATTTCAACTTTTTGGCTGCAGCGGTTTTGGCCAAGTCGTCAAGGGGAAGAATTTTCCCCTTTTTTGCCCTCCACGTTGGAATTCCCAAAAACCCCGTTTTAGCTGTTGGCTACACTGGAGAAGGAACTTACATACCAAATTTCAACTTCCTAACTTCAGCGGTTTGGGCAGGCCGTTAAAGGGGAGGCATTTTACCCTTTTAAACCCATTTTTTACCACGTCCCTGGCTAAAATTCTAAAATGTAGCTTATCAGTAAGTTAGTCCAGGCAATACATATTTCAAATTTCAGGTTTCTAGCTAATTTGGTATGGACAGGCCGTTAAGGGGGAGTTTTTCGACCCTTTTTGTCCTTCCCCGTAGGAATTTCAAAAAATCCCAGCTGGGTGGATATCCACACCGAAGGAGGAACGAGTATACAAAATTTTAACTTCCAAGCTCTAGCGTTTTTGGCAGGCCGTCTGCCCTTCCCGATGGATCTTACAAAATTCAGATCTTAGCTGTAATCTACCTAGGAGAAGGAGCCTGCATACGAAATTTCAACTTCCTAGGTCCAACGGTTTGGGTAGGCCGTAAAGGGGGAGACTTTTCGCCCTTTAAACCCCCATTTTTACAACGTCACTGGGCAAAGGTACCTTAGCAAGGAGTTAGCACATACTCCAAGGAAGGCATATTAAAAAATTTTTTAATATTTTTTTTTTCGAAAAGTTAATATAACACTAAAGCATTTGTAATATCATCAGGAAAAGGATATTATTTAAAGTTATAAAATACGAAATTTTTAAAAATGCAGTTTAAATAGAAAATTTATTCTGAGACTTTAGTTTTGACTGTATTCCCCTTGTGTTTGTTGTTGCAAAGCCACAATAAATTTATTATTTTTTTTAAATTTTTGTTTTAAAAATACGAAAAAGTTATGACCTGATATTGATACCATCACAATATTGACAAAATTTTAGTTTTATGAACTTTATTGTTTTTTTGTATGGAAAGTTAAGTCTTTCAATCTTAAAAATTGTCTTATAATAATCACAACTTGTCACAAGTAGGAATTGGCATGTAAGACTTTTTATTAAAGCAGCAGAATTTCAGATTGCAAAATAAGCATTAACCCTTCTTTGTATGGTGGTGGAAATTTCCATCATAACACACAACAGCTGTATTGTAAATTCTTCATTGTTGTTGGCAACATTTGACATGATTATTAAATGAATTGGAGCACAGTTCAATCAATTAACAGCTTTTAACTTGTCGCTTCGCTGTTTGTTGTGGTTAGAAAAAAATGTATAGAATCATGTGTATATTTAGAAAACTAGTCTGAGTTTTGGAAAAAAGTTGGTTTTTAGTGTTGTGTTGTAAAATATTTTTATTTGTTTATTTAGTACTGAGCAAAATATGTGATTTTGCATGCTGATGGATGTGTCCATCGCCATTATAATCTATTTATTTTTAGTCTAGATCAGTGGTTCCCACTAACTTTCACTTCACGGACCGCTTGAGGCTTTTTACTGGCCGACGGACCCCTAAATTTTAAAATTTTGTTATATTTAAATAAAAACATTCAAATCCGAAGATTTTCAGAAAAAATAGTAGTAGTAAAAAATACGACAGATGGAATTGTAGAATTTTTAGAATTTCAGAGATTTACCAGATAAAATTTTTGAAAGAATCTTTAAATTAAATTACTCTAGAACAACTTAAAAACTCTAGGATTTTGAGGTGTTTTCTAAAAAAAAGCTTCTTAGTATCTGTGATTTTTAATAGGAAAAAATGATTCTTAAGCACATTCTGATGATTTTTTTAGCATCATAGAATGTGTTCTATAGAATAAACAAAAAAATAATGTGCATCCAATTAAACACAAAAAAAAAAAAAAAATGCTGAACTGAAAAGTCCACAATTTTTTTTTTTTTATCAATTTCTTTTTTTTTTTTGATTTTTTAATTACAATTATGGCATCTGACATGGATGATTATTTATTATTACCTCTATGCTTTTAAAGAATTTTTTCCGAACTCTTCCCGGACCCCATTGGATGCAGCTAAGTACCCTCAGAGGGTTGCGACCCCCTCCCCCTTTTGGGAACACTTGATCTACATAGATCATGACACAGTGATTTATTTCAGAAAAATCATGCAAAGACGGATTAAAAAAATCAAAATTTAATTTTAAAAACAACAATTTTCTTTCAATATATAGTCCAATATTATTACACTTAGGAAAAACAGTTAGTAGAAAATTTTGTAAAGGGTTTTCAATCCCACTTTACTATTTTTGTACCAATTTTTAGTAAAAAAATTATTATTTTGCAAATATTTTTGCTATTAACATTTTACAAACTACAGAATATTTACACATTTTTGTTGCTAACTTTAGAAATAATTTTACAAATTTTTGAAAATCGATTTGCAAAAATTAGCAAAAAAAATTTACTAATTTTAAAAAAGTGGATATTGAAGGAAATTTTTTTTCTAATAATTAAAACTTATACTTACAAACTTAAATTGCCTTAAAGTGCTACATCCCAGCAAAATAAAATGGATGTTTTTCAGAACATCCAAAGAAGTTAACAGTGCCATCTGCTCATCGATTTTTCATAGCACTGAAACAAACTACTTCCTTCCAATGACACGCCAATCTTAAAATCATTAATGATTCACCGAAATTTTCACAACTTCGTGTTCAGTAGATTTAGTGTTTAACTACTTCTTCCTCAGCTCTTATTTTGCTGGGATAGGTTGAAAAATGTATCGGAAGTGAAAATACTTTTCACAACCGACTCATGTCCCAATCCTACTCACATCCACTTATTGAAAAATAGAACTAAAAACATTTTCAGTTCTAAACATGAGCTCTTCAAAATTTAATTTTAAAACGAATATTAAAAAAAAAAACACTTAAGCTGTTGGCTTCAAATATTTTATAGAATAATGTTGTAAATAAATATTTGATTTCAGAAGAATGTAGGTTAATATGGTACTTAGAGATATTTAAAATTTTTTAGTTTAAAAAGCAAACCAAAATAACTATACAATAATAAAATATTTTTGCATAATTTAAAATTACACAAATTTAATGCAGAAATAAACAAAATTTCTTATAACTTTCTTTAAATAATATTTAAACACTCTCATTTAAATGCCTCCCTTTTATTTTTGTCAACTTCTTATATGTTTTTGATTATTGTTTGTGCTGTTACAAACCAAAGAATTTTTAAAGGAATTAAGAAATTTTGGGAATTTTCTTTCCTTTAACGTAATTGCTATATTATGAGTGTATATGTACATGTACATATATGATACGAGTATTAAATTTCATTTATATGACATTTTTGTGATTTGGTAAATCTTTGTTTATATAAAGTTTATTCAAGCGATAACAAATATGTATATACAACCCAAAATGCTTGTTTTGTTTTGTGGGTAATTTATTTTTTCTCTCTTTATTTTACAAAATGTATCACTTTTATGCCGTGTTTTATTTTTTTTTCGCAAGCAACCTAATCAAAATTGTATTAAATTTACGTTAACGCACCTTTCTTTTAAGTTGTTAGTGACTTTGTTAAAGTGATTTGGTATTTTTAAATACTTTGAAAAAAAAAAATTGGATTCATTTCGTTAAGCACTTAAAGTACTACGTGGCGTATACGTTATGTACTTAAGTACTCTATATTGTATATTACGTATACGCTGTGTCTTTGGTACTTTATTAATCTTGAAATGTTTTTAAATAACAAAAAAGTCTTGCTATTAATATGAAAATATAATTTCCATTCATGCTTATATGCTGTTCTTATAAAACACTGTCCATTCTATTTGCCTACAATAGTACTGAAAATCGGTTAACCGGGTTTTTCATTTAAAAAAAAACCTACAGGATTAGTTTTTTTCTACATACACAAATAAAAAGTATGTGATACTTTTAAGTAATAAAATTCAAATTCGATTTCTAACAATTTGTTGTTTGAAATGTTTGTAAATTGTTACTTTTCTTTGAAAATAAAAATTGAAGTTACAAAAAATAACAAAAAGTGTTTTGCAATTACAAATTCCATTGTTGGTGCCTTTTTTAAAACTTTTTTATTTGTTTTTGTAGCATTGCCAAGCGGTACAAAACACACTCGGTTAATTTAAGTAAACATTTTGTTATTGCAGTCATTAATAGTTTTAATTAATAATTGTTAGTTGAAACATTTTTTAACTTTCAAGCGAAATTATTTTATTGAGATATTAAATTTGAAAAAAATTAAAATGCTCTATAAAATTACTAAATTTTAAGGGCCGATGCTGATTTTGAATAAAACACAAATTATTTAGGAAATTATTGTCATTTCTTTTTATTATGATAATATGGTATGTTTTAATTATGTGTGGAACAAAACATCGACCAAATGGCCGCCGCGACCTCGGTGGCACACCTCCATCCGATGGTCCAAATTTTCGATAGCGCTGAGGCATAATTGAAGTTCTATGCCGTTAATGTGCCGAATTTTTTCATCCTTTAGCTCTTGAATTATTGCTGGCTTATTGACGTACACCTTTTATTTCAAATAAGCCCAAAGAAAGAAGTCCAACGGTGTCAAATCACATGATCTTGGCGGCCGATTGACATCGCCACCACGTGAGATAACACGGCCATTGAATTTGTCGCGCAAAAGAGCCATTGTTTCGTTGGCTGTGTGGCAAGTGGCACTGTCCTATTGAAACCACATATCGTCATATCCTTAATTCCTGGCCACAATAAGTTCGTTATCATCTCGCGATAGCGAACACCATTCACGGTAAATGCTTGGCCGACCTCATTACACACTATCGCGAACAACAGCAATGTTTTCCGCAGAACGAACTGGGCGAGCATGCACAGGTGTTTTCACAGACCCGGTTTGCTGAAATTTGCCCACAATCCTCCCGATTGTGGACATATTTGGTCGATTATGCTGACCAAAAAAAAAAAAATCACGAAGTGCACGAAATGCATTTTGATTTGAACGCCCATTTTCATAATAAGCCTGAATAACTTTAACGCGTTGCTCGACTGTGTATCTCTCCATGGTTCAAATTGAGTTAGTCTAAAATTGAGAAATGTCAAACGAAATGAAATGCAGAAAAAAACTTGCGTTTAGGTGTGGTTTACATGCAACATCGGCTCTTAAAATTTAACCACCCTTTACAATACAATTGTTATATTTTATGGTAAAATAATAAAATTTTGAATATCAATTTTATGACCCGATAGTTTTTAATCTTGCCACCCAGAGAAAAACATTTTTATGACATTCAAAAAGAAAATTTCATTAGCTTTTTTCATTTGTACATTACTTAAAGATCTGATGAATATTTCCTAACATGTAGACGACGAATAAGCAAAACAGTCATAATTGGTAGTTTTTGTCTTAAATGCCACGCCCACTGGTTAAAAAATGTGGTTTACCAAAACAAATATGTATTACCATTTTTATCTGTGGAACTCGGCGATTAATAAATAGTGCCTCTAGTATTTTCGAATGAATTTTTGCGGTTTTATACTTTATTTTGTCCGATAGTGTATTTGTTTGTGGCGACCGAAATTAGGTTAATACAATAGAATTTCGTTTAAAACTATATACTTCAACATAATAATGACAGGTCGTTGCTATGTAAATAACCATATAATGATAGGTCGTTACATTTTTCATTACTTTAAACAACAAAATAATGACCTACTGATAATGGGTGAAAGAAGTACTTATATGCACACGCAAAATAATGATTTACTGTTAGTTGTTTTTTACTATTATATTTATTCATTTGTTTTAAAAAATTGATTTTTTAAAAATTTAATATTTTAAAGCCTTTCTATGAAAAATAGCATTGAATTATAAACTTAAATTTTTGAGTTCAAAAAGTAGATATTTTAAAGATATTTTTATAATTTAAATACAAATTATTCTTGTCTATTTCTTTAAGTAAGAAAATTTTACTTATTTCTTCACTATGAGTAATCATTCTGGTAATTTATTATTCTCAATTTTTTTTTATAAGCGAGAGGATAATGACTACCCATGAACAACATCGCGAACAAAAGTAATTAAGAGAGTAAATAGCCTGGTAACTAGTGAAACCCTTTGTGTGCTACTTACTCCCTTAATTACTTGGTAATGGCTGTTTTTTCTGGACTGAAATACATTTGGTTGCGACAACCCAGTAGGCAAGAAATTCGGTTGTCGCAATGAATCTGTTTTATCTGTGTACTTAATTATCTTTATATTGAGTTCACCCTGTTGACGGTACTTAAAGCTGTACTTTCGTACTTTGCTAATAATGTTAAGTATTTAAAACAAATCTACATTAAAGCTCTTAAAATTAAATAAATTTAGACAGTTAATTTTTATAATATTTATGGTATAATCGAACGTATGTCAGTAAAATATTTTAGAAAATAATTATCCACATAAAAAGTTAACGTGCATACGTTAAATTTATGTCTTAGGTTTTTGCCTAAAACACATTTTATAGGTTAACGAATATAGTTAAGAAGAAAACACAGTCAAAATTAACATTTTGGATAAACAAAAATACACATGTTTAATGTTGCATAAATATTTTCTTTTAAAAAGTCAAACAAAAAAAATATAACAATTATCTTTTAAGATTTTTTGTTATTAATGTTAGGAAATTGAAATGGAAATTGCTCCATGCTCATTTTAATTATTATTTAATTATTTATGATAAAATTTTCTTTTCCATGGTTAATTTTAAATATGAACTAACATTGCGCAGTCACAAATTTTGAGACAATATTTTATATTTTTCAATGCCAGTTATATATTGAGCACTTAACTTTTTTTGTTGAAGTTTTTGAAGTGTTCTAAATATTTAGATGACTTAAGTGAACTTTTAGAAAAAAAATGTTAAGCTGAATAGTCTAAGGAATCTTAAGCAATTCAAAAATTTATATTAAATAGTTAATAAAAAATTGTTAAAAAGAATAACGATTTTGAATTTATTATCTATGTTTTGGACCCAGAGTTGCCACCATTGTCAAATATTTGACTATATATTTCGATTTTCGTGTGTCAGTTATCAAAGATGCTGCCCCTAATGTATTCAAATTATCTCAGGTCGATTTTAAAATTTTTTATTCTACAACATATCTAAATTTCACAAAAACCGGTTTATTTGGCTTGGAATATTTTCTTTGAAAGGTTCACAGAAAAAACTAAAATGAAGTTTCAATTAAAATATTTGTAAATACAATTTGGACCAATAAAAGAATTTTTTATATCAATTATTTTTTTTTTGTGAAAATTAATTGAAAATTTTTAATTATTTTTGAATCATATTAATTAAATTTTTAATCAAAAATATTCAATTTTTGATCAAAAATATTCAATATATCAATTTTTAATCAAAAATATTCAATATATCAAGTAAAACTTTAATTAAAGTTCTAACCAAAAATCAATTAAAATTTTAATGAAATTTTTTATTGAAATTCCAGCATAAAATCAATTAAAATTTTAATAATTTTTGTTTTTGAAATTACAGATTCAAATCAATTAAAATTTTAATAAAATTTTCAATATATTTTTTTTAAATAAATATACACAGAATAAAATTACAAAATACTGTTTGTAATATTAAACATCATTCATAGAATATTTTTGTAAATACAAAAAAAAAAAAATATATATTTTAAAAAGGCACCAACAATGGAATTTGTAAATACAAAAAACTTTTTATTTTTTTTTTGTAACTTAAATTTTTATTTTCAATAAATTTTTATATGAAAAATAACAATTTACAAACAATTCAAACAAAAAATTGTTGGAAACGAGTTTGAATTTTAACAAATATTTTTAATTACTAAAAATTTTGTGATACTTTTTTCTGTGTATGTTTGTAGAAATTTCTAAATATTTTGTACCAACTAGTTCATAGGAGTACCATAGTACTTTTGAGGTTCAAATAGCACCACAAAAAATTTTATGGTACCAACTTTATCATAATTGGTGCATGCGTTTTCACAGTGTTGCCAAAAAAATTTGCTCTCATGTTCCCATTTTCAAAGTTGAAATACACAAAAATCCTTAACAAATTGTTAAATAAACAAATTTTACTTTTTTCAAAAATGATTTTTCGCAGATTTTGTTCGCTAAAAATTAAAAATAAATATTCTAGAAAAAATGGTGATCTCATAAAAGAATTAAAATATTAACCAATATAAATTTTAACAATTATTTTTAAATTTTAAAATAGTCCTTTAAATGCATGATCCCTAGATTTTATTATTAGATCTGATTCGATTTGAAAAATTATGTTTATTGTTTGATTCATTTTCTACTTTATTCAATTAATATCCAATTCAAAATTATAGAATCAATCAAATTGATTTAGTTTTAACAAATCAAATAACCAAAAATCGTTCGAGAACAGATTCACAAAACAAATTATTCAATCGAGTCAAAATTGAATTATTGATATGAAGTGATTATAATTTATTCATAGATTCATAAAATTAATAATATAAAATAAAATGAATTATAAAGCTTTGCATTAAAAGTAATACATTATCAATTTAGCAAAAATAGCTTTCGATTATCAATCTGAAAAATCTATCCAAAATTATATTTTTTTATTAATAAATTTTCAAATCTGAAGCCAAATCCCCTTAATTGGCGCAAACACTACATAGATTATGTTATTTTGGTAAATTTAAACTATGAATGAGTTTCTCTTTCTTTAAAAAAATAACTTATGACACTTTACGCGTAATATTAAAAATACTTTTAATAAACATTTTCTTTGTTTAGGGATTTAAGATGCAATTTAAATAACTGTACTAAAAGTTAAGATATAAATTAATCAAAATAATATGACTTTTATATGTTCTTAATAGTGTTTATGGTAAACTAGAATATTTTTTACACCAAGTTCATTATCAATTAAATTAATAATTGATATGATTGATATTGATTTAACTGATATGATTAAACTTTTAATTGAAAATGAACAAAAAAAAAAAAAATCGAATAAAAATTTAATTGAAATTTTTTTTGGCAATAATTTTGCTGTGTTGTTGATCGTATTCATAAGACAACTTTTAATCTGTTTCAATTGATGCGCACTTAAATCTAATGTAAATATGTTAAGTGTCAAAGAGATTAATATGCAACTTAAATATGACTTCAACTTCAAAAACCGGAAAAATGGCAATTAATAAACAAATTTACAAATTATCATTATATGTACATATGTTTGTAGTGTATTGATGGCCATAAGTTGACTACTCGTAACTAACAATTTAATTGCCACTTAAGGTAAAAATGTCAAATAACGTCAGTACAATGAAACAAATAACTGTTAACTCAAGTTGTAATTATACCCTTCAGAATCACTTTTGGTTTAGCGATGTCCGTCCGTCTGTCCATGTTAACCTTGTAATTAAACTGCAGGTAAAAATATAAATTTATATATATGGAATTTGTCTCAAGGACGAACCATATTTAAATTGGTTAGCATCGGTGCATATTCATTCATGTAGATGTTTTTTTTTACTATATTAACCATATAATAAAGATCAGGGTCCTTTGAGGAATTTGGACTAAGTAGTACTGCGGTGTAGTGTAAATATAAATATAATTTTTTTTTGACTTCTTTTAATTTTAAGTTACCTCATGACAAATTATGACCATCGATATAAATATAAGATATCATCAATTTCATATAACATCTTGTGTATCCTTAAAAATCTAATCGAAAGAAAGAAAATATGTGAAGGATAGCAAAAGTTAAGGGGTTGCATAAAGTCGCAAAACCAATATAACGCAATATACAGAATTTTTTTTTTATATAGAAATTTTAATTAACTTTGTACAAAGAGAAAATCGTATTCCTTGCAAACTGAATAATTTGGTTGCAGCAACTGAATTATTTGGTTGTGGTAATCAAATATATCCAGAAACAATTGAAATATTTAGCTTTAACCGAAATTATGTTGTAATTACCGAATTTTTGTTGTATTGATCGAATTTCTGTTGCCACAAACAAATATATCGGTGGCCCCAAGCGAATCATTCGGTTGGGAAAAAATTTCAGTGATGTTAAATATATTCGAAAGGAAATATTTATATTCTTAATAAATTATCATATTTTTTACCCATAGAAAGAAAATCTCCGCGAAGGCTTTACAAAATAGGACTTTCACGACTGAATTAAACAAAATAAAAAAAAATTTTTATTAACTTATAAGGTTGTCCTGCACCCAGAAAACAGTATCAATTGTGGCCACCGAATTTGTTGCCAATCGAATTCTGGCGCTTACAACAACTGTCTTCATAGTTAATTATATTTTTAGTTGTGAAAGCCAATATTCAGTTGTACAATTTTATATTTATATTACACGGACATATTATTACGTTTCACAAAATTTAATTTTAAGAAAAATTTTATTTTTAAACTTTTCCGTTATTCAGGTGGTGCTTGCTGCACCACAACTAATTTTAATTTTCTTCGATATATTTGCCATTTAAACATTTGAATATCTTATTTTAATTAAAAAAATTATTGTTTTAATATTTGCCTTTTCCGTTATTTGAACTCGGACATTCAGAGTACTGATTTGCCTCTCTACCCACTACACCACAAACACTTATAAACTTGAATGGCTTATTTTTGAATTTAAACAATTTTGTCAGGAAAATAAATATAAACTAAAATTTGTTTATCAATACCAATCATTAGTAGCGTCTATAATTAATAAATACAATCCACAATTCGGTTGCTTCTACTGAAACCCTAATTAAACTAAATGTGTGCTGTATTTTCGCTTCCAAAAACAAAAAAAAAAAATGTTTGCATTTCAGTCAAATGATCATAACTTTGGAACGTTAAGACCTCTGGGCTGAGTTTAGGGCATTTTAGAAATGTAAGGGGTAGGGCTATCTTTTAAGAGGAAAAACCTGCCATCTGGCTAAGCAAATTGAGGTTATGTGCACGTTCTTATGTCTTTTTTTCATTTTTTTTTGTTAAAGCTCTGTGTCTCGGCGATTTCACTTTTTTTAATTTTTTTTATTGACTCTGAAAAGTCTTCTTTCCAACAAGCCCAAAACAAAAGAATCTGACCACTGGTTCAGAAGTTAGCAATTTTACCCTACTACCCTCCGACCACCAATCCGAAAATTTTCAAACCGCTGCCATTTCGCACACTTGCATTTTCGGGAATGGCTGAATCACCCTGTATATTCACTAAATAAATGGTTGCTTCCACCGCACACAAATACTAAACGAATTTTATTTTAAAAGTTTATTGGAAATACCAGTAATTGAATAAAATAATTGATTTTTAGTTTCTTTTTCATTTTTTCTAATTCCCAATACAATATTTTTGCTTTATTAATGGATTTTAATTATTACATATAAAATAAAATTCTTTAAAATAAATTTTAATGATTTTGATCGAATTGCAACCAATCTTTTGTCTAGGTGTGTTCTTAAATGGAGGAAATTTAAAAAAAAACTTGATTTTGTTGTAGTAGATCGGCTAAATTGTCTCAAAGTGTGAGTAATTTTACCCTGACTAGAGTTATTTTCACGCAAATTTTATTCATGGTCATGGTTAAATAATAACTTCGCTAAATAACTCTGGCTAATGTTGACTTAAGTTTTATTTTAACTAAGTTAACCGACCTAAGAATTTTAAATGACACGGATCAATGATTTATTCTTAAGTTTGAATACGACTTTTAAAATTAAAAAAAAAAAAAACAAAAGTACAGGAAACTGCGAGAATATTGATTGTAAAGGGTGTTTTTTTTTTATAGAAAACAAGGAAATATATTTTTAATATCAATGAAATGGGCTTTATTGGAAAGAAAATTTTATGAAATTAATGTTTAAATATGATTTCTGCTATGTGGCCGCCACGGCTGGCGCGTAGAAAGTGCAATCTGGAACACAAATTTTCAATAACTTTTCGCAGCATTTGCGGCCGTATTTCGCCGATAACTCTTCGAATGTTGATTTCCAGGTGTTCAATTGTTTGTGGTTTATCGACGTAGACAAGTGACTTAATAAACCCCAAAGAAAATAATGCAATGGGGTTTAATCACACGATCTTGGTGGCCAATTAATTGGGCCATTACGTGACATTATTTTTTCATCAAAAGTTTCTTTGAGTAAATCAATTGTAGCGCCCGCTGTGTGGCATGTAGCTCCGTCCTGTTAGAACCACATATCAGCAAGATTAATGCCACGTAATTGAGGTACCATTTCACCATTGACAGTAACATTTTCATCATCATCGTTTTTGAAGACATATGGGCCAATGAAACCGCCAGCCCATAAAGCGCACCAAACAGTTATTTTCTGTGGATGTAATGGTTTTTCGACAAAAGCACATTATTAGTGACTGTAAATGTGGTCCGAAATCGATCTATTGTTCTTCGAATTAGCCACTCTGAAGGACGATTATGTACGCTATAAAATGTAAGAAGTGCGCGATGAGTCTGAATAAAACAATTATTTTGCTTAAAAATTTCAACAATTTGCACGCGTAAGTCGATTCATAATGAAATTTCAAAGCAAACTAAACAAAAAGCAACTATCAGCTGTTAAATGGATTGTCAAATAAAGCAGTGATGCCAACTCAAAGTTGTGACACTCTAAAAAAACACACTTTATAAACTTACTTAACATTTCCATGGCAAAATAATAGCAGGTAAGGTGATTAGGGAGAATTTGGGTCTTTTATTTGACTCTAGGGTTTTTTGTTTACCTTTTGTATGATTTTTTTTTAACTTTTAGTTGTAATCGAGAGAACATGCTATATAGCGTGATCCATTTCGAGGTTCCCTACTTTTTTAAAGAAAAAAACACAGAAAATTTCATATTAGTGGGGAATGTTTATTATCATTTGAAATAACATTCTTTGGCATTTATTTTTTTTGAAGATTATGTCTATCAAATGTTGAGTTGAGTCCAATTTTCGAAGACTGGTTCGAGCATTTCGACTGGTGATGTTTTCCTCCAAGGCCTGAATCGAAGCGGGTTTGTCCGCATAAACTTTATACTTTACATATCCCAACAGGAAAAAGTCTAACGGTGTAACATCACAGGATCTTGGTGGCCAATCGACCGGCCCAAAACGTGAAATTATGTGCTCACTGAAGTGTTCTCTCAATAAATCCATTGATTGATGCGATGTGTGGGAAGTGGCACCGTCTTGTTGAAATCAAATGTCGTCGAGATCACGAGCTTTAATTTCAGGCATCAAATAGTCGGTTATCATGGCACGATAGCGCCGAATCGACTCTCCACGGTCTTCGTGTACACTCTCAGCTACGGCCGCTATATTTTCTTCACAGCGTGCTGAACGTGGTCTATTCAGTCGCATATTATCCAATAACGAATGCTGGGTCTCAAAATGGGTGATGGTGTTGTGAATATTACTCTCAGTAGGCCGATTATGTTGACCATAAGTTGAGCGAAGTGCACGAAACACATTCCTCACAGAACGTGAATTTTCGTAATAAAGTTGAACGATTTATAAACGTTGTTCAGGCGTAAGTCTTTCCATTATGAAATGCCAAACAATACTTACCAAAAATACAGCATGACACGACTCACATGTGATCTGTCAAAAAAAGGCTATTAAAAAAAGTATCTCGAAATGGATCACCCTATATAAAATGGTTACCTATTATTGTTATGACATGAACATCTCTGAGTCTATGTTCACTCGAAAAATGAAAAAATTTGATTTAATAAAAGTTGCAAATGTGTATTACCCCTTATGTGATGATGATAATATAGAAACATTTATTGCACAGAAACGAAGTGAATTTGAAAACATGACATAAGTACATTCGCATACATAAATATTTGTAAAATTACAAATCCAACAAATTTAAATTATTACTCATAGATAAGCCATGATGTTCTTTAGCAAACAAAATATTGAAATCATTTAAATCCTTCATGTTTGAACAAATTTTCCATGAAGAACATGTGTGGATAGATGTCAGAATGTAAGCAGTCATTTGAAAAGCATACATTTTTGGCAAATAAAATGTTTCATCTTTAAAGCACAGTAAGTTGTTCGGGTTTTAAGTGAAATAACTGATTTTTCACGATAATAAATTTTACGTGAAAATTTAGTACAATATCTTTTCACACAAATTTGGGGTTATTGTGATTGCGTCTTTCTTATGAAATAAAAAAAAATATATTATTAATTTCTAAAATTTAAATTTCGATTTAAGGCCATTAAAGTTCGAGTGAATTTTTTTTTTCACATGAAAAACAATTTACTGTGCTTCAACTTAAAAATTTTCAACTTTTATACCTTATAGAGTGTAGAGGATTATGATAATTTTTAGATTTTTTTTTACTTTTTATTTTTTGTAGGTGGTATGTACGTTAACTTTAGGTTAATTGGAAATTATCTTTGCATGATTTTGTGTGCGTGTTTGCGTTAGAAAAATGCCATATTTCTTAAATTAATATTGTTGAATTTTTATGAGTTTCATAAAAAATCAGTTTATTAGGCTTGTGTGTTAAAACAAATTAAAGCAGTTAAATTAAAGATGTCATAAAATAGATGACAGCCAAGATGAACTATACGAAGTGTTTTTTGGTTTTGTGGTTTGATTTTTATAACAGATCTTGAGCTATTAAAGTATGTAAATTTAAATTGCATGAGGAATTTTTTTTTGAACTTGAAATTAAGAAAAATTTCAGGAAATTGTTGAGAAATTTTGCTAGAGATTACCTAACAAGTATATTATAATAATCTTAATAGACAACAAATTACGAAATTCAAAATCCTTTTTTTTTTATAAATAAAACGCGGTATTTTTTTAAACAATTTTTAGCAAACAAACCTCACTTATCAATTTTAATTGAATTTACATATGTAATGGAGAAACAATATCTAATATTTAGCCAATGATTCTTAAATCTCAAAACTTTTTAAATTTTTTTTCAGGGCCTTGTCATTTAGAAGTTTACATTTGCATTTAGAAGTTTCTCTTTTTGCAAGAACAAATCGTACATTCTAGTGGCTTTATGGGTTATTATTTTTGAGAATTTTTTTTTGTATAAAAAAATCTTCTACATTTATAAAATCGTAATTGACCGACGGAGCTGGAAATTTAAAATTTGGTATTTAGGTTTCTCCTCAAGCTCAGGAGGCTTAGGTTCCTCCTCAGCCTCAGTGGATCTCTACCCACTAAGATGTAATTTTGGAAATTCCAATGAGGGCATGCCATCAAACACCTTTAGGTAGAAACCTGAAGTTGGGAATTTAAAATTTGGTATTTAGGTTTCTCCTCAGGCACAGGAGGCTTAGGTTCCTCCTCAGCCTTAGTGGATCTCTACCCACTAAGACGTTATTTTGGAAATTCCAATGAGGGCATGCCATCAAACAGCTTTAGGTAGAAACCAGAAATTCAAAATATTTATTCCCTGGACGCCAATTCTGTGATAAGGTAATTTTTGGAATTTTGCCCTTTAATTTCAATTACACAGAAAAAATTACAAAATTCTGTTTGTAATATTGATTATCTTTCATACCTTATTTTTGTAAATACAAAAATAAAATAAAATAAAATAAAATAAAATAAATATGAGCAACAGAACAGCTTAGAAATATCTTACACATAACTAGTCTCATGTTAGGTACTACGTAATTTGTATCAGAACTAGTTCAAAAGAAAACGTTACGTGACTGGCTAAAGTGTACATACCACAGAACTGAGGACAAGTAATTAATAAAAACTTGTTATATGTCAAAGAGCAAACGAAAATTAGTTAGCATGTAACCTAGCAATGTTTCTTCCGCGTATCTCATATTAAGAACATGTTTCTGAAAGATTCCATAAGATACAGTCACTGAATTTACGTGCAAAGTTTATTACAAAAGTTTTTACAATTTTTTATATTTTCCGATTTTAAACTATTTTCTCAAAAATAAATGAATGTTTTTCAAATTTTAACAAAATTGAAGAAAAAAAATTGTTTGCTATTTAATTAAACAAAAAATGGATTTATAATTTTCAAATTACATCTCGGGTTACCAGCAGGTCGGCGGAGGCAAATCTGCCCCAGACAGTCCTTTTCATGGTAATGCCCCAGCACAAAGTTTAGCTCTTTGGCTGTCAATGTTTTCCCGACTTTTTTTAATTATCGAATTTTTGACTCTTATGCAATTTTTGTGATCGTTATATATTTATTTTTCATGGAATCAACTTTAACAAATCATTCCAACAAAAAATCATGTATTTGATTTATATTTCGTGAATTAAATCATAAAACAAATTATTCTATAGAAACAAAATTAATTTAATATAAATTATATTAAATCATATCCCACTTTATTCAATAAAATTAACCATAGACTTTCAACTATAACAGTCCTCATTTCTTTAATCCACATTGGTGTTATGTTCATTTCTCTCTAGTTACATGATATATCCAGAAAGAACCAGTCAATGTTCTGCCACCATTTCAATATTTAGGACACTGGTAATTTTACAGCAATTACCACTTTTTCTGACACTGAATTATATTTTACATCAGTTATGTGACAGGTCCCTTATTTATCTGTCACAGATTTGACACCCTGGATTAATCGACCCTTCATATCCCATAGGGAATGTATTTATAATAATATCTGAATTCTTGAATTTTTTTTTCTAATTTTACAAAATTTTTGGCATCATTTTTTAAATTTTTTTTGTTTCTAATTAATTCTACAAGTTCGTTTAATATTAAGAAAAATATCGTTTGTTTAGTAAAAAAATTTTAAAATTGCCAAAGTTACGGAATTTTTTCAAATAATAAATAATGTGAAAACTTTGTAATTAATCTTCCATAGGGTGAGTGGTGGCGTATGAGTGTTTTCAATTTATATATTAAAATAACACTCATACGCCTTTCCTATAATATTAAGTATCAGGGAAGGAAAATATGTTTTCTGTTATTGTACCAACCAGACAAACAAATTGTACTTTTTCGATCCTCACGGTACCAAAATTTTTTCCGCTTTTTTTTTAAACAATTTTATCGTATTGAGTCAGATTTGGTTAGACACCTAAAAAAATTTAAATTTATGTGGTGAAACAAAATTTATCGTTAATTTTATGTAGTCGTATAATTACCACAAAACATTGAGGGCAATTTAACTTTTCAGGATTTGCTATTAAAAAATTTTAAGTCATTTAATTGCTTTTTAACAATAATACACTTTTTTCTTATTTTTTTTTGTTTTGAGAGGTAGTTTAAAATCAGCTGTTCAATGTTGCCACTTCCGAATATTTTAGTACAATGTGTATGCAAACATTTGGTACATTTGAGGTGACACCAATTTAGAGCCGGTTCAACTTAAAACTGACTTTATTTTTTACTATAGTAGCTAAATAAATAAAAACAGGTTTTAATTTAAAGTTGCTTTTAAAAAAAGTCGACTTTATGTTATGTTGTTTTATCAAGTTATAAATTGAAAATTTGAAAAAATTCAAATGGTACTAAATGAGCCGCGGTAGTACCACGGTACCAACCAAGGTAAAAATGTATCAAAAAAAGTACAATTGTACATGTTTTCCATCCCTGTTAATTATTATTCTGCAAATTATTTATTTAGGGCCTGTGCCAGGTGGGTAAAAAAATGCTAAACTAAATACAAATCGACAAAAGGGTTTAAAATTTCTTTAAAAAATCTTGGAAAAATTTTCAAATTTAGAAATTTGTAAACCTGAATTTAGTTTAGGCCAGTTCACACCTACCCTGAATATAGGATTTTTTTTGAATTTTTAAAATTATGTAACAACCCAAGAACCAACCCAACATTTTTACGGACTCTCTGATACGTACGGATTCATGAATCCATTTCTACTGCACGTTTAAGGACAGTAAATACGTATCCGTCAAAGCTTGTACGTAAACGAAACATTAACAGACCGTATAACTGAATTTTCGTAAACAAAACGTTTTGACTCCGTTTTGGTGCATCAGTTTCTGTATCGTCAAATACGGGCTTCCTTGAATTTCATTAGTTTTTCTTCCGCTACTTTTATATTCGTTTTAGTGTCAAAAACGAATAATTAAAACATGTCTGTGATTATTATACACTTAAAAAAGTTTGTAAGTTAAAATAACTGAAAATATCCTTTAAAAGAAATGATATTTCATTTAAAAACCGGTCTACTTAATTTTCATTTAAATTAAATGCCATTTGTTATTTATTTTTAAATGTTGATTAATCAACTGACACATCCGTAAGAAACAAATGATATAATCAGTTAAAATAAATGTCAAAATTTTACCTACCAATCCTTAAAAAATAACTGCTTTTTTCATTTATTTGAAATTATTTCCGTTGTTGTATTTTTGGTTTTTTTTAATATACTCGTACAATACAAAATGAATGTATGCATATAAAGCTTTAAACACTTTTTGTGTGCATGTATTTGTATATGTATGTGTGTTTATGAAGTTCTTGTAATTTGTATTGAAAAATTTTGTATATATATAACCAATTTAAATAAAAAAACAAATTGAAATTATTTGAATATTTTTTTTTGAAACAGACAGCAAACAAAATTTAAATTTGTAATAACTGTTACGGACACAAATAAACCACAAGTTTCCGTTTTGTGGGTAAATTTTTATTAAATTTCAAACAAATGAAAAAAATAAATGAAGCTGAAAAAAAATGGTAAATGATAGTAAATTATTTCAAATAAATGTATAAAAAAGTTAATATAGACATTTCTTTGAAAAATAAATGTATGTTCCTTTATTTTTAAATGAAACGGAAAACTTTTTTATTAAACTACAAACAGTTAACTACATAATATTCTGAGTATACGGGTCGTGCGCTAAAGTTTAGAAAAACAAATGCCGAAAATAAATTTAAGTGATATCTATGAGGTAAATATTTTAAAATTTTAAACAAGTTTTACGGTGATGTGCGCAAATTAATGAAATTTTGAAAATACAAATTTTGTTTGCCAATTTATAATAGATTTTGTTAAAAAAATTTGCAAATTTGCATACATAATTTCGTAAACGCCACCAATTAAATCTAAATTAAAATTTTGTTTTATTTTTTCATGATATTCAATGAGCCATTTAAATAAATTTGTAAAAGTTTTGGTTTGATATTTTCTTTTACTACATATCTTTATAAAAAAGTTTAAAGAAAAAAAAAAACAATTTTTTGTTATGCAAAATTAAAACAATTTTAACATTTACATAAATCCGTTTTTTGTTGAAAAAATTATACGAATACAGATCCGTAAGCGGTCCGTTATTAATGGACTTTCAACGGACAACTCCTTTTTTCATCCGATATATCGGTCTGTCATTGTCGGAGTTTTAACGGACAATTCCGTTTTCCAATTGATATTTCCGGTCCGTCATTAACGGTATTAAAACGGATTCGAACCAGTTTTGATGTCCCTAAAATCGGTACGTAAATAAAGTTGGATTCCGTTTATGACGGACCGAAAGCGGTACATAAACGGAACATATTGTTTGTTGGGAAAATATCTTACAAATTTGTCGAGAATTTATCAAACATTTTTGAGGACTAAACATGTATAAAAATTTAATAAAAAAAAAGAAAAAAATTACATTTTTAAAAGTAAGTTCTACAGTAGATAAAGTTTTAAACAACCATAGAATATTATAAAATTATATTTATATAAAAGCTGTTCAAAAAGCGGCAGAGAAGAACTGGACAAACACAATTTTCAGTATTGGAAAAATCAAAAATTGGGAGTCTTAAACTGGATTATCCAATAAAAAGTAATTCCATTTATTTTGTTAGTTCTGCCGGGATTCGAACCCAGGCCGTCAGATTGCCAGATGAGAGCTCTAACCACTAAGCTAACGAGACATTATTAATATTTAATTTGACGGGTAATCACCCGTTTGGTTTGCCAGTACTTAATTTTTGGAACCACTGGCAATTTCTGATTGAAAATCCATGATCATTTTTTACAATCGGTTTCCAACAATACCAATACTGCAACTGGTTCCACTAGAAATATTTCTGTGAATATAGTTCTAGAACTGTTTCTTGGAAAATCTTATATATTATGGAGCTATAGAAGCGGTTGTCTTTTTTTTTTGGGATAATTAAAAATAAAATCATCGTTGTTAGAACCGACAGTAAAATTAATTATAAAGTAAAAGAATTTTGTTTAAAGCCGATTCTTTGAAGCTGGATACTTTATCAAGTTAACTAAAAGATTTGTTGTTTTATTTAAAACACAACCACAAAACAATCAAAAGTTAAATATTTAAAGATTAATTTCAACAATTATGTACGCATATCGAATATCCTGTCATAAAGTCTAAACTAATTTCTTTCATCTGCTTTAGAAAATCAGCAGCATCCTTATGCTTGTGGCGTCTATTACGGTATAAAAATGTATTTCAAGAGCTACGAATGTGTATGTTCGTATGTTTGTATTAGATTTACCATTAAACATTGTTTATTATTTTGTGATGATAACAAGCACACTTAAATCCACTTATATTGAAATCCTTTTGATTATTAGAAACCTACAAAAAAAAAAAAAAAATTAAATGAAATAAAGAAAAAGTCACACAATCAACGAAGCGTAAGACTAAGCCATCACTACTGCTACTATTTACCAATACAACAACATACTACTTGTTCATTTTAATAGCACATATAAATACCTACATATACATATATACACTTATACATATATTTACTGTATTTATATGCAATCACATATTTCAAATGATTCTTTATGGTGGTATTTGTGTTCATTCTTATAGAAATTTATATATTATAGCTGGAGAATAGGTGAGGGGAGAATTGAATTGGTTTGATATATATATATTCTAGGGCATAGTTATACACAGAAGTTTTAAAGAATTTATTGCTTAAGTCAAAATTCTTTTTTTTTTTTTTTTTTTTTAAATTGCTTAAATTGCGATTTTAAAGATAGTCTTTCTTTTTCTTAAAACTGACTACTGGATAGTCACCCTGTTGTATTACATGGGATTTCATTCGATGACATTTAGCTAAATTTAGCGGTACCGCAAAGTTCTGTTCTTGCTCCTTCTCGTTTCCTTTTTTTTTCGTTCTTAATGACCTTCTTGGTCAAACTTCCAACCCTATATACTCTCTCGTAGGTAACAGCAACATTTGTGATTTATTTCCTTTCGATCGTAGACGAGGCCTTTTAGAGGTGGTAGGCAGGAGGCAGATTTTTAATGATACAATTAATCGAAACCTTTTGATAATATCAGAGTGAGGTCTTGCAAATAGGGTCGATTTTAATGCACGTAAGACCCAATCTTGAAAAATGACTCATAGGGAAGAAGTCTTTTCAACGCCATCTGTATAAAAAAGATGACATCGTTAATGAGGAATTGGAAACTCTTGATGTTCTGGGCATGAGAATTAAGTGTGATGTACATTGCGGTTTTTAAAGTGTCGAAATAAGCATTTAAGTGTCTAGAAGTGATTCACTCTATACCACCTATATCCAACCGAAAATGGAATATAACTCCCACATAAAAGCAGGAGCTTCAAAGTTTATTTTGAAGATTTTTGACTGTGTAAAAAGAAGGGCGTTGGCGCTCATCAATCACAGTAGGGTATCCAGTTCTGTTGATTCATTGAAGCATTATTAGATTGTGGGTTGGGTGACAGTGTTCTATCAATATTAACATGGGAGATGTTCTGCTGAGATTAGTGAACATATCCTCCGAGCCCGAGTTTTTGTCCGGAATACTCGCTTCTACGGTAGAGTTCATCCGTTTGCGGTTTATAGTGCAGTGAATTGCAAAACAGATTACAGGAAAAGTTCGTTCATAATCAATATTTTGGTAGGACATGGTCCATTCCTTTAATTTTTAGAAACATTAAGATATTTGGAATTGGTTTACTTCATTTATTACACAATACTGATACAATTTGGGACACATATGTATCCCATGGGTCGTAAAAGCTCAAAAAGAGGAAATTTTTGGCTCAGTTTTCAACATTTTTTATTCGCATTGAAATTCAAGTAAATTTTATTTGATTTGATTTTTATAGATTTTTTTCCCTGATTCCAAATTTGATTTTAAAAAAATATTTTAAAATGTTTGTCATATTCGTGATGTCAATACTAAAATTAATTATATAAGATGTGTTATAAGACAAATAAGTTAAAATAAATTAATTCGATACTACTCTAAACTTACTTGTAGGCTTTTTCCTGTTCACTTACATGATAATTTGTTTTATTAAACGCTTTTAATTCATAAATTAATAAAATACACATAAATAAATGAAGTTGTTTAAACAATTAACAATGACCCATTATTGTTTATATTAAAATAATAAGTAAGCCATTACAGGTGACTTATTATTATTTAATTTAAAATAATAAAATAAGTCACATATTAAAGGTAATATACTATTTTTATTTTGAAAATAATGCTGAATGTAAGGAGTACTTATTACAAAGTAATGTATAAAGTAATGATATGTCATTACCATGTTTTTGCTGGGAAAGTAATAATAGCTTTAGCTTGAATATTTGTTAAGAAAATAATTAAAAATCGATTTTAAAGATTGCCCCAAAAAAGAATTCAATCCTTTCAATACCTATACATAAAAAAAAAAAATACCAATGAGACCTTATTTCTTCATCATAAAGTTGTTGTTTGATAATCGTTTAAAGTAGTTTTCACACAATGTTTATTCTTAACTTGTTGTTGTTGTTGTGTGGCTGTTTTGCCTTTGCCGCTGTTTGATTATTGAAGCCAACTAAATTCAGTCAAGTAATCTCCAAAGTGTTGGAAAGTGTTTGTGGCAATAAACAACAAGTAAAACAACTGTGTAAAGGCATCAAACAATACAACACACACAGACAAAGACACAAAAGCATATACACACAATACGCACAAAGTCATACACATACCCACACAAAAGTGTTAAATAGCTGATTTTTTTTTTGTATGTTTTATTTACATGTTAACTAAGGTAATGATTTTTTATGACTTTAAAAGTATTTTGGTAATAAATAATTTAAATTACAGTTGGTTGTTTGGTTATAGAAAGTGAAACATTATACAAGTTTTAATGTTTTATTAAATACAATATTTGAATTGTATATGATTGTTATTTAGAATATCTTATTTTGGCAAATGGTAATTTCCGTTTAAGTTAAAAGATTAAAAACCTAGTTGTAACTCAAACCTAGAACAGTGTGTTCTTTTAGACTGTTTTAGTGATTTCATATTTGATTTTAACGAAAATTTAAAATCAGGACGGAAAGTGTACAGCTTTGACTCCGGAACGAAGCACTATACGATTCTTCTTTTTATACAAGAGAACCGTTGCTATTTATTCTCCTTAATAATTATTCGTACCCTGCGGGGAAAAAGGGATCAGTTGGTAATTGGGACCTGTCCCGTGAAAGGTGAAAACTGCACCGGTTCCGAAAATACATATCATGAGATATGTGAAAAGGAAACCAGTTCCTAAAGTACCTATCACGTGACCGGTTTAAAAGTCATGACATGTTCTTTTAGAGCTGTCCTGTGACACGTCACAGAGGGCAATTGACCCCTTCCTAGGACTAACCCATTTTAAAGTGACCGGTCCCGTGACCGGTGGTAGGGCCACAATGAACCGATTACGTAACGTGTCCTGGGATAGGTGATTTACCCGCAGGGTACTAACTACACGAACAGAGAATCCTTCTAGAGCTGGGTAATTGTTACCTTCGGATAGTGTACATTGTATACGATCAAAACACTCACAGCTATTTAAACCCGAGAACCGTAGGTTATTCACATTCGTATTTTGTCGTACTCGTTGAACACGAGAACCATTGCTTATTCTCGTCTGTAGTTGTAAAAGGTTTTGGTTGATCGTATTTTCCATTACTTTAAAAAATGCAAACCTTTGACTTCGACCACTGGGTTATACCCCAGCTCAAAAAGTATATAATTTACTATAGAGTGTCAAAAATACTCTACGAGAAATTCAACATGCTACAGAGTTCAGCGGCAACATGTTTATATAAGTGGAAAACATTTTTAAAGTCGCTAATGTGTTGAAAAACATTTAATTTGGTGTTTGCAGTGTTGCCATATAAACAGTTTAATTGTTTATCCCAGTTTTTGGGATTCTTAACTTTTTTCCAGTTTGTTTTTATGAAAAAAACTTTTTTCAAATTCATGCATATTTTATAGTTTTTTTGTTTAAATTATATGTTGCAACAATTAATAGCATATTTGTTCTCTTTATTATATATTTTTACCATAGAAATGGGATATAATGGATATGAATAGACAGAGTTGGTCAATGTGTGTGAATTTGTAACTATTTTTTAACGCAATTGCAAAGTTGGGTTGTATTTTTAATTTATATTAATCTTGTCGAATTTCAGTAAAAATAAATAGTATATTGAACAAATATTGAATTTTTTGATATGAAAAAAACTGAAAAAATGCATTAATAAAATAAAAAAACATTTTTTTATGAAAAAATCTAAAAAATATCTAGCATCCCAAAAAACCGTAAAAAAGTAGTTAAAACTGGTGATATGGCAGCACTGCTAAACACTACTAAAAGTTGCCGACCAAAACTCACCTTTGTTGCCGCCAGTGTTGCCTTTTTTGGTTATTTTTAACCAACATTGGTTGTTTTTTTTTTTCAACGTGGAGATGTGAACTTTTTTTTCATTTTGGTAACTTTTTTGGCAATCAAAAATATTATTGTTTTTTATATGTGTTTTTAAATTTTATATAACAGTAAAGATTTTTATATACGCGTTTTTATTACGTTGATTTAAAAACACTGTTAATTTTTTTTTTATAAAAGTATGTAGTTCGTTGTACAAAATATCTTAATCAGTTCTGGATTACCAAAATATGCATGTCGGCATTCTAACGATAAGAACAAGGATTCTGAATTGAACAATTCCTAAGTAAACTAAGTAAACTGGTTTTAAAAAAGCAAAAAATATTAAATAAATGCACAATGGATAAGTATTAAACTTTATAAAAGGCCAAAATTAAAAAGTGGTAATGGATTGTAATTGCTTTCTTCTAATGTTTTCTTTGTGTTGTTTATTTTTTTTCTGTTTTAAGAAATCTAAAAAAATAGAACCAAGAACTCAAGACCGTTTTTACACGACACAATTGTCCGTAACTGGCTTTCAATGGACTCAACTCTGGTTTTTACACCACACAAAAGCAACAAATTCGAATAAGAAAAAAATACATTTTCCGGTACGTTTACGAATCCAGAAAACGGTACGTAACCGGAACGTACTGAAAACGGTACGTAAGCGGAACTTTTTTTTTTGGGTTCTTTTGGGTTTTTATTGAAAAAGACTTTAGTCAATGCAAATAGTGAATCCGAATATTTATCATTTGAATGCCACAATTTTTGCTATTAAATAATATATAAAATAATATTTCCAGTACAAATTTAAAAAAAAATATTAGTTTAATATATCACAATAAAAACATAAAACTTTAATTTTTGGTTACATTTTTTCTCATTCGCTAACTTTTTAGTAAAATTTTGGTTACAAAAAATTTTTGTCCGTAGCAACACTGGTTGCCGCAAGAGAGTACTAAAAAATTCGTGAGAGCGAACTTCTCTCTATCTTTTGTATACTTTTTGCTCAGCTAAAAAAAAAAAACTGGATCACGATATCAAAATTTCATTAAGATTGTATGCAAACCATTGGCATACTTTCCTAATTAGTTATTAAAAATAAGTCAGTTGCATTGATGTTTTATTTTGTAACTTAGTAAAATTTTTAATATAAATTTTCAAACAAAATTTCTTACTTAAGTAAAATTTTAATACAGTAAAAATTTCTACTAAGTACTGAGTATAAGACTAGTCCATACACTCACCAAAAAAAGTCTGTAATGGCAACTGAAAATTTTGCTGTTATTACGGAAAATTCTGCTAATTTGAGCCCAGCGGTATTTTTTGCTAATCTTAGCAACACATATCTGCTGACGTGTAGTACAATGAAATTAGTAGAAAAATTAGTAGCCGCTGGAATTTAAAATCTGTTTGCTAAAATCAGCAAAAAAAATTACTAAATATTAATTAATATTAGTAAAAAGCTTTGAATTTATTTTTCTTATCGAGCATCAAAAATTTTGATTATACTTTTTAAAAAACGAATTAATCATTTTGTTTTAATTTGGTAATTTCTGTTTTGAAAAATATTTTGGTAAATTTTTTTTTACTTTTAAGGTTAAATTTTAATTGTTTATAGGGCGGATTTTTAGAACTAAAAAACCTTTTTAGTGCTATTTTAAGTGGATGTCCTCTTTTTAGACATTAGTCGGTATCTTCACTTCCGATCCCTTTTTAAATATATGTAACATTTTAAGGAAATTTAAGTTTGTAGGTGTAAGTTTTAATTAGAAATAACATTTCCATCAATATCCACTTTTTTAAAATTAGTAATATTTTTTGCTAATTTTAGGAAATCGGTTTTCAAAAATTTGTAAAATGATTTCTGAAATTAGCAACAAAAATTTGTAAATATTCTGTAAAAATTACAGAATTTTAAATGTAAATAGCAAAAAGATTTGCTAAATAATAATTTTTTACTAAAAATCAGTACAAAAATAATAGAGTGCGATTGAAAACCGTTTACAAATTTTTTACTAACTTTTTTTTCTGAGTGTAGTGTTATTAGTTAATGGAGTTTTAATAAGAAAAACTATGGTGAAAGGACACCTTAATAATATAATTACTTCTATTTTTTTTTTACCATTTATCAAAAAAATATGTTACAAACGCAAATATAATAATTGATTTTATTATATTTGCGTTTGTAAGAAAAAAGAAAAAAGTAATAATTTATTATTGTTTACTTCACTCTTTTGAATACACTTAATTTTCGATGATCATCGAAATTTATAATAAATCTTATTTATATTTATTTATAATCATTCATACTGTAATTTTTTTTAAGGATTTTCAAATCCTAAAAATAACCTTATTTAAAACAATATCACTAATGAAATCTTTATGGGAGCTAGCTCTATGGAAAAGCTAAAATCATTCATATAAATTGTTCTAATAAAAAAAATTATAAATATATATATGAAAACAAACAATAAAATATTATAACCACATTAATAAAGGACATATTGCAAATACACCTCCTAATTCCTTCCTTTCAACAACACAACAACAACAAAAATGAGCCAAATTATCTCGTCAGGCAGAAAAATTTTGTTTGATTTCTTTATTTATACGAGATGTGTGTTTAATTTCTTTATTTATTTATATGTTTCATATTTTGTTTTGTCGTTTTATATGTTTGTATGTGTTTTTTTTTTTGTTGCTATTGTTGTCCTTTATTACATTTGATAACATCACAAGTATCCTTTTTTTATATTTTTATATTTATATTGTTCCCATATAAAAGTCTGTAGCCAAAACAATAAAGTCAAAGCAAACTTCATGCCCATCAGGGTGTCTCAATAAATCGCATTCTTGTAATTGATTATTGGTTGGAATGCTACATACTAATGTGCTGAATATGGTAAAAATAATCACATTTTGAACGTTTCCTATCAGCGATTGAAGATTCCAATAGCTTCCAACTAGCGATTGAAGACTCCGATATCAGTGTATTTTTGCAAGAGAAAATTTTATTTTTTTTTCGCAAAATTGCTAAAGTAGGTTTTACACACTATGTATTGTACATTGTGCTTGTCAAATTTCCCACTGCAAAATATATACATGGTGTGAAAAAGCAAAGAAAATTTGCTTCTGTAAATGTCAGCCTGCATTTACAGTGTGAAAATTTTAAATTAGAGTGTGTTCTATTTTCATCTGACAAAGCACCTGACATCAGCTGTTTTGCAAGTCAATTGTTTGTGGCGGCAATATTATTAATAACATTAAATATAAAGCACGTTTTTTCTTAACCTTTTCTTGTTTAATTTTTTTATTTTACAATTTTATGTCAGCTATTATTAAAATAATGCTGCAAAATGCAATTTTTTACTCCATTTTTAAACTTTATTTTCAAGAACACAAAACTCCCGCGGAAAATAAAAAAAAAAGTCATAACAAAAACAGCTGTCATGAACCATTGCAGGTTATGTCAGATGAAACCAAAAACGAAAGTGTGACAGCAAAAATAATAAACCGTCTGTAAATTGACAATTTTGACAGACATGCGCAATTACAGATGGATCGTGCAGCTGACAAAGCCACTGTAAAATACATAGTGTGTAAAACCACCTTAACAAAACTTGCATTAAGAAGAGCTTGTTGTACCAAAAGTATTTTAAAATTTTTCTTACTATGAGTTTAGTTCACAATTGCGTTATTCCCGGACAGTGATGCCATATGACATATCGTGGATTCCGTGGAATTAGTTTGGCCGCGTAATGTGATCACACCTAAACATGTTCAAACCCAATTATAGGTAATATTGAGGAGAAAGTGCTTAAAAAATGTTTAACCAAGCCTCCCCCTTTACTCTCCTCGGACGGGTCTAATGCCCGCTCCAACCAAAAAAATAAAAATTTTTTTTTTTCATTGAATTTGGATTCGGAATTTCAACCTCCTTTAAAAAAAGTTCAACATATTTATCTGAATTTAAAAAAATTACTTTAAAACATATTCGCCTGCAGTATTGTGCTGTCTATGGTAGTACAGATAGTGAATAAGTCTTTATAATAATATAATATGTGTTATTTTCTCATGTGTTTATCTTTAAACTGCTTATGTTGTAATTGAAGTTAATATTTTATTTCTCCAAACTTTTCGAGTTTTCATACTACAATCGAATTACCCAAATATAACATTTTCAATGGAATAATTCTAGTTCTAATTTAGCTTCAAGAGTAAAAAAGGAACTTAAAAACAAACCAAGAAAATGTTTTTCATTCATGTGTTTTTTTATGATCAAAAAAGCATTATTGGACCAAAATTAAAACCATATTTTCTGTAGTGGACTTACACAATTTTTTATACCAATTTTTTGTGAAACATATTTTTTATCAATATATGGCAACATTTCGAGGGAAACTAAAGTTCCTCTTTTTAAACATATTTTTCTTGTATTCACCTTATTAATACCTATCGTTTGATAGGAATTTCGTTTATTTTGGGACACTCTAATAACCATACTTCAGTTGATTTTTGTAAATGAAATCAAAATAAAAATGAATAAAATAAGGTAACCTGTGGATTCGTATGATATTTTCTTAAATTTAATTTCATTTAGGTTTAGTTGTTAGATTCCGTATTATTTCTTACAAAAATGTGAAATATTGAGCGGATTCATGAAAAGGTACACAGTTTACGCGGTACACAGTTTACCGTATAAACATATTTTTATAACATGTTTGTAACAACAAAAACTCCCAGCAAAACTTTGGTAATGAGTGCGATATTCTCATGCGTTACCTTGTAATGATAGCTCGTTACCTTTTCCATTATTTGCAAGCATAAAGTAATAAGTTACTGATTATTGATTACGTAATATATTATTTATAAATGTAAAGTAATAATTAAAATATTTTTGAAAATCTATTTTTAGATACATTACTGTGTGTTTTTTGTAAGCAAAAGGGTAATGTATGTTTGTTTTGACAACACTAGCGAAAAAACGGAGCGCATTTAAGTTTAAAGCAATCAAATACTATATGCGTCGATAGCTCAGTGGGTAGAGTTCTTGGCTGGCAACCAGAGTTCCCTGGTTCGATTCCCATCATGACCACATTATTTTTAATAACGTTTAAAATATTTGTAATCATTTTTTTTAAATAAAAATTCCTCTTTTTTTAACATCTATTTTCCATTCTCGTTACCATATAAGTAACCCCTTACATTATCACCTCTAAAGTAATGGGTATATACATTACTTTGAGGCTCATCGCCTGTAAAATTCATCAGTGAAGTAAGGTGTAAAGTAATCCATGAGCCCCTATGGCTACACATTACTTAACACGTTATTTGGTAATGTGTGTTTTTGCTGGGCTATTGAACCACTTTTTTAATCAATTTAGTGATGTCTGTCTATCCATGTATTCCGCAGGCTACGTATTGCAAATATTAAGATATTGTGATGAAGTTTGGTACAATGACTCGCATTGAGTTTGGTTAGAAACGATACATGTGTACAAACTACACCAGACTGGTGTAGGGTATTTTATAGTCGGCATTCCTGACTTTAACTTTTTAATCATTTATGTATAAAGTTTTAGATTAACCTTGCAAATTTACACTCTGAAAAAAAAGTTTGTAGAAAAATGTGTAAAGGGTTTTCAATCCCACTTTACTAATTTTGTACTGATTTTTAGTAAAAAATTATTATATAGCAAATCTTTTTGCTATTTACATATTACAAATGTTTACAGAATATTAACAAATTTTTGTTGCTAATTTCTGAAATCGTTTTACCAATTTTTGAAAACCGATTTGCTAAAATAAGCAAAAAAAAATTACTAATATTAAAAAAAGTGGATATTGAAGGAAATGTTATTTCTAATTAAAACTTACACCTACAAACTTAAATTGCCTTAAAATCTTACATAGATTAAAAAAAAGGGATCGGAAGTGAAGATACCGACTCATGTCTAAAAATAGGACATCCACCTAAAATAGCACTTAAAAGTTTTTTTAGTTCCAAAAATCATCTCTAAAAACAATTTAAATTTGACCTTAAAAGTAATAAAAATTGACTTAGATATTTTTCAAAACATAAGTACCAAATTAAAATAGAATCATAAATTCGTTTATGTTTTAAAAATTTTTAAGATTTTTAAGTCTTTGATTTTTTTTTTAATTTTGTATAAAAATTAATAAAATAAAAAAAAATGTTGATTCACGATAAAAAATTTAAATTTTGTACAAATATTAATAATATTTAGTAATTTTTTTTTTTGCTGATTTTAGCAAACAGATTTTAAATTTCTCTTTATAAAAAGTTTACTAAAATTAAGTAGCGGCTACTAATTTTTCTACTAATTTCATTATACCACACGTCAGCAGACATGTGTTGCTAAGATAAGCAAAAAATACCGCTGGGCTCAAATTAGCAAAATTTCCCGTAATAACAGCAAAATTTTCAGTTGTCACTATACACTATCGGACAAAATAAAGTATAAAACTGTAAAAAAAGCAAAAATCGTAGCATACCCAGCAAAACCACACATTACCAAATAATGGGTAAAGTAATGTATAGCCATAGGGGCCGATGGATTACTTACACCTTGCTTCATTGATGAATTTTACAGGCTATGAGCCTCAACGTAATGTATATACCCATTACTTTAGAGGTGATAATGTAAGGGGTTACTTATATGGTTACGAAAATGGAAAAAATATGTGTCTAAAAATAGATTTATAAAAAAGAGGAGTTTTTATTAAAAAAATTATTACAAATATTTCATTTAAAATATTTGTAATTAAAAATAATGTGGTCAAGATGGGAATCGAACCAGGGAAATCTGGTTGCCAGCCAAGAACTCTACCAACTGAGCTATCGACGCATATAGTATTTGATTGCTTTAAACTTAAATAAATTGTTGCTCTTCGTTTTTTCGCTAGTGTTGTCAAAACAAGCATACATTATCCTTTTGCTTACAAAAAAACACAAAGTAATGTATCTAAAAATAGATTTTCAAAAATATTTCAATTATTACTTTACATTTATAAATTATATATTACGTAATTAATAATGAGTAATTTATTACTTTATGCTTGCAAATAATGGAAAAGGTAACGAGCTATCATTACAAGGTAACGCATGAGAATATCGCATCCATTACCAAATTTTTGCTGGGTAATTTAAACTGTTCAAAATTTCTCAAATTGATCTGAACACACGTAAATGGCACCATTCATTATTTACAGAAGCCCACAGATTAAAATATAAGTTGGTTTTAATATTTCGCCCCCCTTTTTTTTGTAGTGGGCGTGGCATTTAAGATAAAAACTGCCAAAATTGACTTCAAATTGGAATTCAACAATAGAATAGGACAATATTGATCAGAATTAAAAATAATGTAGACACGAATCAAGCTTATTAAAATGTATCTCAGCACTGTTAGCTATCGGGAATTGAATTAACCATTAAAATTTCATTATAAAATTAAATTAAATAAGGAAGGGTGGATTGCCAAAACAAATATTACATTTTTTATATGTGGATCTCTGAGATTAATAATTGGTGACTTTTTAATATTTAAAAATGAATTCAATAAATTTTGAACAGTTTAAGTATTGCTAAAATAACACTGTTTTACGATTTTTTGCTTTATTTTGTCCGACAGTGTATTTGAATTCCCAATTGATTTTAAAAGTTTACACAAATAGCTTATGAATAATTTTAGGATATACATTTTTACAGCAGATATGAAATACATATATAAAATGTTTGTAAATTGCTTCACAACCAATTTCCATATTTCTTAAAAGGTGTAATGAGTTTGTGCTGATGTTTGTTACTACCAAGAACATCAGATCCTATATTATACCAATGGACTCAAAATCACTTTATAAATAGATTTAACGATGTTAGTCTGTCCATGTGAAAGCAAAGCTAGAAGCGTGTAAGTGCTATAAAGCAGCTTGTGTAATGGTTTGTAGCATTTAATAATAAGATTATAATCACTTCTAGCTTGGCTTCGCTTGTAGCAGCCTCTGTGACAGTAGCCTAAGGCTTGTAATTAAACTTCAAGTCGCAAATATAAAAGCATGGAATTTCGTACATAAGTTGCTATTGATCCAAGGACGAACCCCGTTGAATTTGGTTCATATTCAGCCCTACCTCCCATAGAAATATCCTTCCTGAATTGGGGCTACACTCACCAAAAAAAAGTCTGTAATGGCAACTGAAAATTTTGCTGTTGTTACGGGAAATTTTGCTAATTTGAGCCCAGCAGTTTTTTTTTAGCTTGACGTGCTTTTTCTGCTGACGTGTAGTACAATGAAATTTGTGGAAAAAATTAGCTGCCGCTACTACATGTTAGTAAACTTTTTGTAAAGTGGAATTAAAAATCTGTTTGTTAACATCAGCAAAAAAAATTACTAAATACAATATTATTAATATTAGTACAAAATTTCCAATTTATTTTTTTAGCGAGCATCAAAATTTTTTTTATTTCATTTATTTTTTTCAAAAAATATTTTAGACAAAATTTAAAAAAAAAATCAAAGGATTAAAAATTTTAAAATCATAAACGAATATATCATTTTGTTGAAATTTGGTAAATTTGGTTTTCAAAAATATTTAAGTCATTTTTTTTTTACTTTTAAGGTAAAATTTTTATTGTTTTTAGGGCTGATTTTTAGAAATAAAAAAAAACTTTTTAATGCTTTTTTAAGTGGATGTCCTTTTTTTTAGACATGAGTCGGTATCTTCACTTCCGATCCCTTTTTTTAATCTATGTAACATTTTAAGGCAACTTAAGTTTGTAGGTGTAACTTTTAATTATAAATAACATTTCCTTCAAAAAAGTGGATCTTTTTTTTAAATTAGTAATTTTTTTTTTTCCAAATTTTAGCAAATCGGTTTTGACAAATTTATAAAATGATTTCTAAGATTAGCAAGAAAAATTTGTAAATATTCTGTAAAAATTCTGTAATTTGTTACATTTTACAAATAGCAAAAAGATTTGCTTAATAATAATTTTTTTACTAAACATCAGTACAAAAATAATAAAGTGGGATTGAAAACTGTTTTCAAATTTTTCTACTAATTTTTTTTCTGAGTGTAAGTAGTATTTAGACACCTACAACCGTAGTTATCTGGTTAAATGCGGGCCTTCATAGATTTTAGTGCGGCTTCCGTTTAAATTTGAATTTCGTACTTTTTTTGAATTTTTGTTTACAACTTTTTTATAAAAATTTTTTTGTTTTAAAAGTTTTTGAATTTAAAATTTATTCTTTAGAATATTAAATAAACTGAATATTGCATAGTTTCTTTTTTAAATTAAATTATATACTGCCAAAATCACTAACCTAAGTTAGCATAATAATAAAATAAATAAAAACCTTCTCATGGCGTAAAATGTGCTGAATTAATTTTTATTTATTTTGGTCGCTTAAAATTTTTTTAGAAAGTGTTCCGGCTCTTATTAAAAAAAAAATATGGTAAAATCTAAAATAGCTATAAAAATTAGCTAAAGTATAAAAAATTTGGCGGTAAATATTTTTATTTATGTTGAAAAATTACTCAGAGAAAACAGATTCATTGTGACAACCGAATTTTTGCTAACCACATGCTTCGTTTGCGGTAAGCGATATTTTTGTTTGTGGCGACAGAAATTTGGTTAGTACAATTTCAGTGAGAGCTTAATTATTCCATTTACCCATGAAGAAATTTGGTTGTGACAACAAAATAATTCGGTTGCAGCAACCAAACCATTCGGTTGGCAAGAAATTCGGTTGTCACAATGAATCTGAAAATTTTGTGATAATATTAATAATAAAACAATAAATGAGGGATAAATGTTTGTAGGGCGATTTTGGATGTCAAATTTATAGAAAAATACGAAGTTTAGCTGTAAAATGAACTGCTCAACCGCCAAAGTTTCTTCCGAACAGTGAATTTGTTGCTTAAATTCGGAGATTTTCTTAAATTTGATACTAAAAATAAAAACGGCTCAACAAAGATATTAGCTTTTGTACCCTCCACCATATATGGTGAGGGTATATATCAGTTTGTCATTCCGTTTGTAACATCTCGAAACATAGGTCTAAAGTATATATATTCGTGATCCTTATGCAATTTCAAGTCGATTTAGCGATGTCCGTCTGTCTGTCAGTCTGTCTGTCTGTCTGTCTGTCTGTCTGTAAGTCTGTCTGTCAGTCTGTCAGTCTGTCTGTGTGTCTGTCTGTTGAAATGGCGATCATGACGCGAAGACGCACGCGGGGGTGCCTATTTTTATCTGGATTGTTGGGCATCCTCCCGAGCAGTTTGGTATTAAAAATGAGCAAAATCGTTCCAGCGGTTAAAAAGTTATGAGTGAAAATGTAAAGATACCTATAAATTTTCCATACAAATTGGTGTATTTTAGTACAATTTCATAGAAGCGACAGGTACAAGATATATTTTCTCATATTTTTTCATTAGTTTCTTAAAATTAATAATATTTTTTATTCACCTCAAATATTTTTCACCTCAAAAATTTTTATCACCACTAAAATTTTTTTTCACCACAAAAAATTTTGTTCACCTCAAAAAATTTTTTTCACCTCCATAATTTTACTTCAAAAGTGTTTTACATTATTTGTATTTTTAGGATATTGGTAAAGGGTATTTAAAGACTTGGCACAGCCGAATTTAAGCCTTTTTTTACTTGTTTTAACAACTAGTTGGTCGGACGCTTAATGTGTTTAAGAACGCTATATTTAATTATATAATGACTTAATTAGCAACTGTAAACTCTACATTACCTAATTAAAAGTTTCATTGGTCAAATTCTAATCAATTAAAAAACTCCATTAATATTATGATGGTAATTCCCAGTAATTTTCTGATAATACCAAGAAAAAAAAATTACAAAATTTGCTGCGTAAATATTATATTTTATTTTATTTTATTTATTTAAATATTATCGTACATAAATTCCCTAAATACCCATATTATATAACATTTATTAAGTTATCAAAAAAAAAAAAAATGCTCACTATAAATCCTTTGGCACAATAGAAATATTGAAAATTTATACATTTCAACCGCATGTTAAATACACACAAGGGATTATTTTCAACAGGTGTTATATGTTAATATTTTTCGTACATTTATTTAAGAAATAAAATATGTAAAACAGGAATATTAAAAAAAATGTAATATTGCCAAAGGAATCACTTCGTATGAAGGTTGTCTAAACATGTATTTACTATGTGTATATACTTGTGTATTGATATTTAAATTTTGTTATTTAATATTTAATTCTAAAAAAACGCTTTTTTCCATTAAAGTGAAAGTTTGATCTGCTTTAAGTACTTAACATGATAATTTTTTTTTTCGGAAAGTAATAAATATTTTCCTATGTGGAAGTGCAAAGTAGCCTGACAAGAAAGTTCTCTGGGGCAGGCATTTAAATCTCAATGAAATTTGTTTTCAAAAGTAATGGTAAATAAATTAAGTCCCTATTGGGTTTAAAGTATCGTAAAGTATGGTTTCAGCTGTTTACTATTAATTGTTAATACTATACACAACAGCTAAAAGGGAAAGAACCCCACCTTAACACTCAGATTTTGTTGAAATTTGGATAGTTGATAGAAAAAAATATAGAATATAGAGAGAAAAATGTAGCATCGACATGTCGTGGCTTTTGGACCACGTTCAAATTTTAAGGGGTCAAAAAGGTGTTCAAAAATTCATATTTATAAAGAGCCTAAACACTCAGATTTTAATGAAATTTGGATAAAAACATAGAATATAATTACATAACTTTATTCGATCTTATGTTAATATTAATATCTAATTTCTTATTTTATTTTCGATATTTCGCTAACAATTTGTTAGCATCTTCAGGATAAAAAATTATAAAAATTGCTAACAAATTGTTAGCGAAATATCGATAATAATTAATTAAAATTTAACATCGACCTGTCTCGTCTTTTGGGTTACCTCTGAATTTTAAGGTGACAAGAACTTGTTCAAAAATTCATATTTCAATTTTGAGACAGAAAAATGTAACATCGATCTGTCTCGGCTTTTGGGTCACCTCTGAATTTTAAGGGGATAACAACTTCTTCAAAAATTCATATTTCAATTTTTACCCTTTTGAGGTATTTGAAATAAAGAAAGCATATGCAAGTGTGATATAATTGGAAAGGGATTTTTGAGGACTTTTTACTGGTTCCTTTTCGGTAATATTTTAGTTTTTTTGAATTTGCTGTTGTTAAAATTGCAAAAATTTTTGGATTCTTATATTTTATTCCGTATTAAATTTCAGCGGACACGTATTTTTTCCTTTTTTGATATTCGCTATATATTGGATTTTAACGAAATTTTCGTTAAATTCAATTTACCTAACTTATAGTAGGAAACTATACTCCTACTATAAATTTGATAAATTAACTCAGTGTGTAAATGAAAAAAAAAAAAAAAAATTACTCACACAATGCGTAGGACAATTACACACAAAATGTGTAAATTTACATTAAAAATGCGTATAAAATTTTCAGAAAGTATGTGTAATTTTACCATTGATGTGCGTAAATTTGCGAAAAATATACCATCCAAAAATAAAAGAATCAAATCATATCTAAAATATTTTATTAATAAAAAATTTTGGAATAATATTTAAGCCTAATACAAGCATTAGCATCTAAGAACATTTTCCTATGGAAAAATGATTCTGAGCACTTTTTCCCTCAGATTCTGATAACTCTTACTATAGAAAAATATCAGAATCAGGAAAAGTCTTTCAATTAGAAAAAATGCTTGAAATATGAGGAGTTTTTCTATAGGAACGCTTCCTCGGAAAGGGACGTTGTTGACAAACGTTCTCAGAAGCTAAGGTATATATTCAGAATCTGATTATACTCAAATCATACCGCGAGAAGCTGCTTTAAGGGTACCGTAGGGATCTTGAAAATTGCCTTTTTGGAATTTTACAAAATTTGCTAAAACAAAAATTTTACGCATTATACCTTTTTTCATACAAGACACTTCAAACAGTAAATCAAAGGCTCAAATTTAGGAATCCATTCAGCAGAAACCAAAATTTTGACAAAACAATTTTTGAAATAAAAAAAAAACCCCCAATTTTCGGACTGTTGATTCGACAGAGCTTCTGAGCTCTGAGAATAATTTAAAAAAGTTTTATTTAAAGCAGGGGTGCCCAAAAGTTCCTTATGGAAGAGCAAACACCAATACATTTAAATAATAACTAATTTTTATTCAATATTTTTTATTGTTAAAACCAATACATACAAACATACGTTACATACGTTAAACAAAAGCAGAATCTACATTGATGATCGCTGTCGTCAATGTTTACCAGCAAAGCATACGAAAGTGTTGTTGGTTTCTACTAACAAGGCAAAGTTGTTTGTGTATTTCGTATTGCTATTGCTGAGTGCTCTATGTGTATTAAAACACACAGCCTATAGCTAAGCGCTTTTACAAAAACAAATGAGAATCAAGCGCATAGGGCTTGGTCACCCTTGATTTAATGTCTCTGCAAAAGCCTGGTATAACATTATCATTCAAAAGATGAATTCGAAGTGAGATGTTCAAAATCTCTAAACTATTTTCTAAATATTTCTAGAACTTTTGAATTGATTTACAAATTTGATGTATTTCTTGATTTACAAATTTGTTTTATTTCTTGCAATTTCTTGTAATGTCTTGTATGAGAATAGTTTAAATGCATCCACTTTATTTTGTTAATTCAAGTTGTATAAGAATAACTAAAAAAAATTTAATTTTTGAAATTCTTACTGGGTCCTTCAAATACCCTTCCTTAAATTTATCCCGACATGACTGTTATAAAATGAAAGATAATTTTGTGTGGAATCCACTTTAATAAGAAATTTTAATTATTTTTGTAATTATTTCCCCTTGGCCAGAGATTAAAAAACAACAACATTTCGGAAAGTGGATTAGATGGTACTTTTTTGGCTTCGGGAGATCTAAATCGATTTTTGCTGAGATGTGTAATTGGAAGTCGCGAGACAAAACTTTTTTTTCATACAAATATTTAGTTAATAAACTTTTTCATTATCTTATCAAAACTAATTATTTTTGCCTGAAAACAATTGTAGTAATTTAAGTAAAATATTAGTAGTATTTAAGTGGGATATCATTAATATGAAAAAAAAAGAACATTTGTACCAAACCATTAATATCAAGTAGTTACGTTGTGTTAAAGATTCTTCAAGGAAAAAGTTTTACAAAGAAATTAAAAACGGATTTAGAATGTTTTACTTAATGCTATAAATACGAGTAAACAAGTTAAAGTCAAGCATGTCAAGCCTTATTAAAAAAATCAATAGACTCTGTCATTGGGCGTATGTGAGCCAATGTTTGATGTCATTTAACCGGTTTTTTTTATTTAAATACATATTTTCCTAATTTTTGCAAAAATTTTCTAGTAACTAGTAATAGTTATTAATTAATAGTTGTTAGTTAAATATCACTTTTTTAACATTCAAGGGAAATAATTTAATTGAACAAATTTTAAATACTCTATAAAATGAAGACATCAAATTGACGATATCTCGCAAATAAAATTTGCTACCAAATAATGAAAAAAAATAGAATTTACTGTCAGATAATCAATCCTAAATTTGGGTGTTATATTCTCAATAGAGAGCGTTAAACGATGAACAAAAATATACACATTTCTTATCGAAATATGCATTTTCTTAGAAAATAATTTTAGAGATTATTTTATAAAAAAAAAATTATATTATAAATTTTATAAAAAAAAATACAATTGTCTTTTAAAAATAAAATTACGCCCGTAAAAAAACGCTAGATTTTCGGCTAATCAACAATTTTTCCCGTACGAAACAAATTAAAACCAAAAGATTTGACTAGAATTTTCGCCATTTTATTATGAAACTAAAAACGTTAAACTTACAAAGTAATGACGATATAACCTTTAAAAATTATTAATGAAAAACAATTAAAAATCATTGAAAAAAGTCTACCTACGATTAGCATGCCATGGTTTTCGTTGTTGAATGGTCTCAGAAAAGTGCAGTTATTTATTTTTTTTCTTGTTGTGTTGCTTAAAATAGTATTCAGTTGACATTTAGACAGTTTTACTAATTATTTAATTGTAATAATGATTTTTCGTAAATAACTTTCAATTGATATCCTGAATTTGGTTGTAAAATGCAGGAAAATGTTTTGGTGAAATATCAAAGCTTTTGAATTTAAGTATGTCTACAGTTCAAACAATATTCAGTAACTTTAAAATTATTGGAACAATTAAAAACAAGCTGCGTACTGGTCGTCCAAATAAACTAAATCGTCAGCTTCAAGAAGTAGACGAAAAATCCAAAAGTCAATGCCTCAAAATTGTCGAAAGAACTCGCAACAAAATCGGAAATTATTGTATATACACGAACTATAGAAAGAAACTTAAATAATAATGGTTACCATAGTAGAACTCCTCGCAAGAATCCCCTTATTCGCGAAAAAAATCGCAAACTTCATTTAGAATTCGCCCAAAAGCATATTAAAAATGACAGACTTCTGGAAACGAGTTTTGTTCACTAACGAGTCGAGTATGTATAACATATTTGGAAGTGATGGAAGAGATAAAGTATAGCACAAAACAAACACAGCAATGGATCCAAAGAACTTAGTCGCTACTGTTGAGCATGTTGGAGGCAGCGTGATGGTTTTGGGTGCTGTCGCTGCTTCCGGAGTAGGAAAGTCAGTGTTTATTGAGGGTAATATGGATTGTTGCCAGTAGATTTTCCAACAAGATAATAATCCGAAGCGTACGGCTCAAATTGTCAGAGATTGGCTCCTATACCATGTTCGGAAGATTCTACATTCTACGTGTGGAAGATTCTACAACGGAAAATACGAAAAAATAATATTACGATACTAGTGCCCCAATGCTAAAAGAGAAACTTAAAGAAGAATGGCAAAATATTACGTCTGCAGAGCTCGAAAATTTGGTTGATTCAATGCCCAGACGACTACAGGCATTAAAGATGCCCATAGCGGTCACAAGAAATATTGATTTCATTAAGGACTAATAACTTTTAATACTCGAACATGAAGAAAATTTTGTGTTAATGTACATATCGTATGTAGAGTTTTGTCAATCTTTATTTTTAAATTTTTGTGAAAAAAGCTTAAGTTTATAATAAATTTAATTCTTTTTCAATGTTATATTAATAAAAAGCCATTTGATCAATATGGTTTTAAAGTCCTCAAGTTGCGAAAATAATGGAGGTATGTAGAGTTTTGTCGGCCACTGTATAATTTTAAATGGACCCATATAAATTTTTTAAGCCGTTCAAACATTTTTACAATGCCGTTTTAATCCATTGACTACCTTTAATAAAAAACCGAAAACCCGGGTTTTTAAAAACCGGTTTTTTGAAAACACGGTTTTTTTAAAAAGTTTTTTTGTTTAAACCGAAAGCCGATTTTTGTATTTATTAACTAAATTCGCAATAAACCTCATTTTGGGTGCCCCTTATTTGGGCATCGATCTAAACATAACCCCATTCTAACCAAAATCAACAGACTACTTCCCTGGGCTCATATATGAAATTAGTCAGTGTACTAATTTCTTCAAAATATCTTTATATAGCATGTGAATGATAATATTAAGTAATACAGGTTTGTTGAAAAGTTCCTGCGCTCACCAAGAGATGGCACTGCTAGCTCCAAATTTTTTTTTTCTCAAGTTGGTATAACTGTCCTGAGAACACATGCAAAGTTGCAAGTCATTCTGTCAATTCTTTCTTTGTTTATAAGCCATTTAAAGTTGACGTGTCATTGATTTTTTTAATATCGAAAAAATCGAATATCGTGCAGTCATTAGATTCTTTGTTTTGAAGGGTTTAAAAGCAAAGGAAATTTATGAAAAATTGTTAGAAGTATATAAGAAGTCCTCACCTTCAAAACGCACCGCGAATTTTGGGCTGGTAAACTTAAACGTGGTCGTACCAACCTTAAAGACGATCCACGCAAAGGACGACCAAAAACAGCAACCACAGCAGAAATCATTGAGCAGGTACATAATATGGTTAGTGAAGATCCAAGTTTGACTAAGCGTGAAATTGCTAATGCCAGAGGCATCTCAGACGAACGAGTACTCCATATTTTACATGAAGAATTACGTATGAAAAAAACTGCCGCACACATTAACAATTCAACAAAAACTGGATCGAAAACAAATTTCTCAGCGTAATTTGGAGCGTTTTAAGCCGAATAAAACCGACTTCTTGTGTCGTTTTATAACTATGGATGAGACTTGGATCTACCACCATGATCCTTAATTGAAACAAGAACGTTTACAGTGGACTGAAGCTAGTTGTTCAGCTCCAAAGCAGGTGAAGTCACAACGATCAGTAAAGAAGGTTATGGCATCAGTTTTTTGGGATGCAAAAGGAATTTTGTTGATTGAATATCTTCAGAAAGGTAAAACAATCAACTCTGAATATTATTTCAGCCTTTTGGATCAGCTGGATGAAAAAATTCGTGAGAAAAGACCTGGTTTAAAGAAGAAAAAAATCATTTTTCATCAAGACAATGCACCTGCTCACAAAAGTGTTTTGACGATGGCTAAAATCAAAGAATTAAAGTACGAATTGCTTGAATATCCACCGTATTCACCAGATTTGGCTCCCAGTGACTACTATCTCTTCAGAAATCTCAAACAATTCCTTCGTGGAAAGCATTTTTCGTCGAATGAAGAGGCCATAGCAGCCGTAGACGGTTATTTTGCAGAGCTTCCGGAAAACCATTATAAGGATGGGATAAAATTATTGGAAGATCATTGGAACAAGTGTATTGAACTTCTAGTATTCTTTCATTTCGAGCGCAGGAACTTTTCAACCAACCTGTATGCTTCGTTCTTGAACCGATATAAGTTAGCGACTATCAGCCGCCCTGGTATAAGTGAGTTGATTATCAACCAGACTTATGTAGGATATTCTATAGTCGTTTTAAATCTAAAGGTATAAGGCTGCAAAACTTACAAGTGTCTTATTTATTGTAAACGCAATGAAAATAACTGTTATAAATATTTCATGAACAGTCTTTTTATAGTTATTATCTATTTGCTTTATCATGGATGTTGTAGGTATAGATAAATTTATACTATGAGTGAGTGTTTTGTTTGTTTAGTAGTACTTGAAATAAAAGCTATTTTAATAAATGTTGAATTAATTTCTAATTATGTTTTTTTTTTATCGGATATATTCATATATGGCATAAATATTTCGATTAGAATAATTTCAAATTCGTCACACTTATTATACTGTATTTATGGAAATATAAACCAAATAAATTTTCATTAGTATTATGAGAAAGTAATAAAAACAAATTTGATATGAAATAAATTCATATTTTATGACATTTATATTAAACTATGCCAGAAATATAAAAGCTCTTTACGGTAATATCAATACAAATTCATAATTTCGATATTTGTTTTAAAGTATTAACTTTTTTTTTTTTGGCAACAATTTTATTAATATTTAAATTTAATAATTTTGTGGTTTCACATTTCTAAAGAATTCTTATAAACAACTTTATAATTTAGCAAATGTTGTGTATGTTACAATATTTTCTATTAAAGATTTATATGATTCACAACAATGTCTGACATACATTTCCCTTAATGTTTAATAACAACATCAACTACTAACAACACAATAACAACAAAAAGTTAAAAAATCACATTCATTTCAAGATTGAATAAAACCAGACATTGAAATCCCATTCAAAGTTTTATGTTGAAAACATGATATTTTTATTTTTTTTATTTTGTATTAAAGGCAGAGAAAGTTTTTCATTATTTCATTCAAACTAACGCCAGCCTCCCCCTCTTTTTGACTCACTTTCCTTTGCATTTTATTACATTAATCATGTTAAAGGTGGTCACCCTTGGGTCACCTGCTGAGTTTTGTAACGGAAATCCTACCGAGGCAGAAAAATACAAACGGCAAAGTGTTAGATCAGTGCTTTTCTACGGTGGTGCCAGCGTTGGCAAAACGAAAAATTTTGAAAATTATAGTGCTTTGCCAATTTCAAAATGATAACATCAGGCCAGAGCATTGGCGAAAGAATCAATAATATGCTTTTGGAATAATAACATTATTACTTTGCCAGCTTCAAATTTATATTTTAAAAACGGTTGAGAAAGCATTAATGCATTTTAAAAAACTTTTTAGTTTGTATTTACAAAACAGGGGTGTGAGATGTGTTCAATATAATACAAACAGAATTTTAGTATTTACTCTTGAATTTCTAATAAAATTAAAATTTTTTACAAATTTTGTAATAAATGTTTTTTCAGTACTGGGAAATTATTTTTTGTATAAAGAGTACCAGGAAAATGGAAAAGTGGATAAACGCAACTTTTGTTACAACAGTGCCAGTGCTTTATATATATTTTTTTTATTTTACAAACGGTTTTAAAGCACTTTTTGCTAAAGTGTTCTAAACCAGGCCTTTGTCAGTGATTTTTTTATTTTTATGGTTGTACATTTTGTAAATAAAGAACTGCCAACGTTAGGATAGCGTTCAAATTCAAGGCTGTGCCTGGATAAACCGCTCACCTGAAATTCTCATCTGGAGACAATAAGCAAAAAAACAGTAAAATTAATTTGGGCTAGTAAACAACTCCTAGGCAAATCGTGGGGCTTAAGCCCAAAAATGTCGATGTGGGTATATAAACAAATGATTCTCCCCAGCATATTGTACGGATCGGTCATATGGTGGGAAAAGACAACACAGAACAGCTCAACAGAAGCTATCGAAGATTCAAAGACTAGCATGTCTGAACATTACAGGTGCAATGAGTTCGACTCCAACTGCATCACTGGAGGTGATTTCGAACCTGGATCCTTTGCACCTCGCGATACAGGGAAAAGCTATGAAGCAAGCAATCGAACTCCACAAACTATTTAAGTTCAAAGAAGGTGACCATAAAGGTAATCTGAAGATCCTTAACGCGGCCAGTGCCATAAAGAACATGACACTATGTAGTGATCAAATAAATCCAGTGATTGAACTAGGAAGATAATACAAAGTTCAAATCCCAACAAGAGAAGAATGGGAACTTGATCCCCCATGGTTGAAGGAAGATGCACAGAAGTGGTATACTGACGGATCTAAAACTTCTAGCGGAGTTGGAGTCGGTGTATACGGGCCTAGGTCCAGAATTCACATACCTCATACTGCAGAATTGCGAGATACAGACGGTGCTGGAGATACAGACTACTCAACTACATCGTAAATCGTAAGGCTGTGCCAGTGCTTTTATTATTTTTACGATTGTAATTTTGTAAATCATATACTGGCAAATCACTTTTTACTAACGTTGGCAGGTCATCCTAAAGAAGTGCTCTGCCATTGACAATCAGTATCCGCCAGTACTTTATTTTTTTTTTTTACCATCGTCAATTTCTGACTGGGTAGCTTAATCGTTCCATTTTAATTCTGCTGACACATTTGTGGGGTCAAATTTACTGTTTATGTTTCATAGTGTTATTGATTTCAATAAATCCTGTATACAGATTCTTTTATAAAATGATTTTTAATAGAGCGTTGATGGATTTCAGTTCAAGTGTATTGAATGTAACATTTTTAACTCAATTTATATATGAGTTAATGTTTAAATGTTCGTTAGCAAAATTAAATGTAAATTATTTAAATATGATGCTGGCAGTAATAGGCAATGAAATTTTACAATTAATCGTAAAAATAAAGTAATGCAAAAGAATTCATTGATATTGAGGGGTAATAAAACTTTTTGTTTTACATCAATTAATTCTCGAAAATTAGGTGGAATAGAAAAAAAATAAATACATACCAGTGGTCAAAAACTATACCCGAAATTCTGATACCGTTTTAAAAAATCGACAAGCGTGTCTATATATCTAAATTATATCGAAAATTAATCCTCAAGGGGGAGAATTTTTTAATTTGGAATATTATCCGTATTTCAAAACCTGAGAGAGATAAATGAAAATGGATAGAGGCTTGTGATTGGGAAGTTACTTACTACGTTACCGGTAGTCCAAAATATCGAAATATTTTATTTATTTATTTTGTTTATATTAATCATATAATTACAAATTATATCCTAATACCCTAACCGAGCACTAGCAACGAAGACTATCGACTCGGTGTAGCGTAAACAGACCAAAACCTCTGGTGGGAATCGAACCCACGACCCCCGCACTGCTAGGCTAGCACGCTACCAACTAGCCTACCGAGGCGCTCATATCGAAATATAATAACACAGTTCAACACAAAAAAAGGAAATCACGGGGTTCCGACGATTGATTGTTGTTAAGGAGACCAAAAAAATTATTTGTTTTTAGATCTAAAGTGAAATTTAATATAAAGTAATTTGTTTATAAACATCAACCGTAAAATATCAATGCTTGAAAGACTTTCTTGTACTAAATATAAATAATAACTAAATTAACCTTTAATGGACATTCTTGAATATGGTTGGTTTTTGGTGTTTGTGTTAAGTTTTGGGTTTTGGTGTGTTCTGACATATACAATTTGTTAGAATAAAGCCAAAAAATGCCTTTATGAGGGGGAGTTAGAGAGTTAATATGTTCTACAAAAATTTTTGCAATACCATTACCTACAAAGTTGCTTAACATACCCTACAACTCATATGTAAAGAAAACATAGTTTTATTATAAACCGATATGCTGCAAGAACAGGCCAGAAACTTTAACCGCCTCTTAAATGAAATCCCTATGTGATGTATCAAAACGCCGACACACATATATTTTTTTTTGATCTCCTTAACAAGAATCAATTGTCGGAACCCCGTAATTTTGGAAAAAGTTTGAAATTGTTTTACAGTGTAATAATTTGTTTAACCTTTTGCTAGTGAATGTTTCAATTTCAAGTGTTAGTTTTTTTTTATTTTATATTCTTATTGAAATTTTAAAAAAGTATCTCTTTAAGTGCATTAGCCCATTATCCAGGGAACAGATATCTTAAAGTTTACATTTATAGCCGAATAGTTTTAGGCTGGACGTTAAAGAGGTGACTTTAATTTTTTGGCTACTCCCTGTAAAAATGTCCAAAAATACCATCCTAATAGATGTTAAATTTGTAGAAGGAATCCTAATGGCAAATTTCAAGTTTCTAGCTCTAATGTTTTGGGCTGAGTGATTAAGAAGGCATTTTTCCCCCTTTAAAACCATTTTTGCCATTTTTCTTATAAGAAATTACAAAATGTATCTCTTTTTTTTTTGTATACCCTAAGGAACTTATATTTTAAATTTCAGATTTCCAGTAAAAAGTTCTTAGGCAGGCCGATTAGGAACCTCCAATGTTACCATTTTCCTATCAAAAATTCCAAAAGGTATCTTAGCAGTGATTGAGCCAGAACTTTAGGGAACACAAAATTTTTGATTTTAGGTTTTTAGCGAAAGAGGTTTCGGCAGGGGGGAAAACTTTTTTTGCCTTTAACTCTCAGTTTTACCAAGTTCAAAAACTAGCTTATCATTAAATTAGCTCATACTCCGGAGAACACATAACGGGAGCATTTTTAACCCCCATATGTACACCATCCTGGTGAAAATCCGAAAGAAACCTACACGCGAATTTCAAGTTCCTAGGTCCAGTGTTCAAAAGTATATCCTATGTTCTTGTTCAAAAGTATATCCTCAATAGCCTATACCCTAAGCAATACATTTTTAGCTAAAAGGGTTTGGGCAGAACGTTAACAAGGAGTCATTTTCCTTTGATTCCTTATTTTTACCACGATCCTGACGAAAATTTAAAAAACAAATATATAATATCGGTAAATTATCCTAAATTCCAGGGCAAAAGAATTTTAAATTTTATGTATATAGCCAAACGGTTTGGGCAAGCCGTTCAGGGGCGTACTTTTTCCCTTTAAACCCTTTAGCACTTTCTCGGCGGAAATACTAAAAAAAAGCATCTAATCGGTTAATGAGCTTTTACATCAAGGAACACAAATTTTAAATTTCTGGTTTCTCCTTTTTGCTCCTTGCTCTAAAATTGTCTAAAAATTTCGTCTTAGCGCGTGACTACGCTGAAACGTGAATTTCAGTTTTCTACACTCACAATATATTTTCCATTACCGACTGTAGTTTATTTAAAAAGTAATACGTAAAGTTTGTTTTTAAATGAAGAATCAATTGAAATTCATAGAAATATATTTTTAACTATTTGAATCAGTCATTCAAAAAACAAACTATAAAAATTTACAGACACACACACAGATATATATATTTTTATTTTCTATGTGTGCATCTATATTCGAATAATTTCTTAATGAAATAATTTTGTATAAAAGAAACTTTTTTGGTAAAAAAAAACAAAAAGGAATTATATGAATTTCTATTTTTAGAAACAGAAAACATAAAATTTTACATTTAACAGAAAATATCAACTCCTACTGAATGTCTGTAAATTTGTATAGTTTGTTTTTTGAATGACTGATTCAAATAGTTAAAAAATATACATATTTTTATGAATTTCAATTAATTCTTCATTCAACTACGTATTACTTTTTAAATGAACTACAGTCGGTAACAAAAAATATATTGTGAGTGTAGTTTTTAAAAACTTCTAGAATTTTTTTTCTCCAAATTTGTATGAAATTTAAGAAGCAAATAAAGTAAATTTCAGAGAAATCGTAAATGAAGATACTCTTCACAACCGACTTATATCCCAAAAATAGGACTAAAACTTAAGCCGAAAGTCAGGCTTTAAATTATTATGTTATTTAGGAAAAACATAAACTATTGATTTATAAACTTTTTGTGTATATTCCACAAATAGTATTTGTTCTTTTTTTTTTGTAATCCCAAGTCAATCGTTTGTTTATGCAAAAGAAAATACCAACATATATACTAACATATATAGACATCATTACAGAAAGTGTATCTTTGTAAAAGATACTTATCACTTTCATCATCTACATAATGTATATTAAAACTCATTCATTTGTAAATAAAAACTATTACTAGAAATCTAGTGATACCATACCGTTGGTGTTAAACTAAAACTAAAAACATTTGGAATGAATCTGTAAAGACTTTCACAGCAAAAACTAATAATAATTTAGAAGTACTGCAGACAAGAAGAAGTTCCAGTGACAGTTGGAAAGAATTTCTACATGTCGCTTTTAGAATGTAGTTTTATTTATAACTTTTAGTTTGGATGTTAGAAATTTGAATGGTTTATGGAGATATCTGATTGCAATGATTGTATATAAATAGTATTAGTGGATTAGTGATGAACGAAGTAGGATAAATATCAGTTACAAGACAACAAGTAAAATATCAGGTGAAACATGTTGAAATTTACAGAACTTATGATAGGAAATTTACTCGGACAAAAATACATACATTTTGTGTAAGTTGGTACGTTAAATTGAAATAAAATTTTAAAAATATTGCAATCCTTTTTTTACATTTTTAGTAATCTCAGAAATTTTGGAGTTGCTAAAGGTCAAGTGAAAATCATGCCAAAAAGTGTTGCGGATTAACATATATTTCGGTATAACAATATATATATATATTTATCGTTATACCGGGCTTTGACGGTATATCTAAAAATCCGATGCCCGATAATGATATCAAATAATATCTTATAACATATTAAAAATACCTTAGATATGGAACTATATTGTATATAACAATATATAAAATTTGTTTGCACGATATATAATTATATCTTCTACCATGTCAAAAAATATGTCTTACATATATTGGAGCATATATCGAATCATATATATATATATATATATAATGCATATATATATATATATATATATATATGCATTACCCATACTTTGAAGACATCTGTATATACAGCCAAAAATGTCCCTATAAAATGCGCTGTGTCCAGTAAAATGTCTTCAGAGTAAACACTAGAATAACGAAAAGTTTAAGGACAGTCCCCAAAGTAACAAAATGTCTTCATAGTAACTTTTGGAACGAAAAACCGACCCCGCAACATGCGCCGTGCACATATATATATATATATATATATATATATATATATATATATGTGTGCACAGCACATGTTGCGGGGACGGGTTTTCGTTCCACAAGTTACTATGAAGACATTTTGTTACTTTGGGGACTGTCCTTAAACTTTTCGTTATTCTAGTGTTTACTCTGAAGACATTTTACTGGACACAGCGCATTTTATAGGGACTTTTTTGGCTGTATATACAGATGTCTTCAAAGTATGGGCAATGCATATATATATATATATATATATATATATATATATATATATATATATATATATGTATATATATATATATATATATATATATATATATATATATATATATATATATATATATGTATATATATATATGTATATATATATATATATATATATATATATGTGCACAGCGCATGTTGCGGGGACGGTTTTTCGTTCCACAGGTTACTATGAAGACATTTTGATTCTTTGGAGACTGACCTCAAACTTTACATTAATCTACTATATACAATGAAGACATTTTACTGGAAAGAGGGCATATTATAGGGACTTTTTTGGCTGTATATACAGATGTCTTCAAAGTATGCACAATGAATATATATATATATATATATATATATATATGTATATATATATGTATATATATATATATATATATATATATATATATATATATATATATATATATATATGTGCACGGCGCATGTTGCGGGGACTGTTTTTCGTTCCACAAGTTACTATGAAGACATTTTGTTACTTTGAAGACTGTCCTTAAACTTTTCGTTGTTCTACTCTTTACACTGAAGACATTTTACTGGATACAGCGCATATTATAGGGACTTTTTTGGCTGTATATACAGATGTCTTCAAAGTATGGGCAATAAATATATACATATATATATATATATATATATATATATATATATATATTCATTTCGCATTCTTCGAAGACATCTGTATATACAGCTAAAAACGTCCCTATAATATGCTCTGTATCCAGTAAAATGTCTTCAGTTTATACAGTGGATAAATGAGAAGTTTGAGGACGGTCCTCAAAGTAACAAAATGTCTTCGTAGTAACTTGAGGAACGAAAAACCGTCCCCGCAACATGAGCTGTGCACATATATATATATATATATATATATATATATATATATACATATATATATATATATATATATATACATATATATATATATATATATATATATATACATATATATATATATATATATATACATATATATATATATATATATATATACATATATATATATATATATATATATACATATATATATATATATATATATATACATATATATATATATATATATATATACTTAAAAATAATTTTGATAATGGACCATATATTATGTCTTCAATATTTCATAGAATATATAATAATATATGGTTCTGTATAGTATATATGGTTCTGTATATGTCATATATAAGTATGTACAGATATAATATAATAAATATATACCATATCATATCATAAAAATTATATCTAATTATTTAATTATCAATAGAAGTGTTTATAAATGACAAAAAAGAAAATAATGTAATATATAATTATATATTGTAATGCATACTGACATATGATTATATTTTAACTTTTTTACTCGAGAGGACATACTATAAAGTTATGGCCATTTGTGTTGAATCAAATATGTAAAATGTTCACTTAACCTTTATGTCATCGGCAACATACCTGGGTATGTTTTACGTTTTCAAAATGATGTAGCCCTGAACTAGTTAGGATTGAATCATCCGTTTGGAAGATAAAGTCCATTTAAAAAGTTGCACCCTTACGTCAACAGCATACATACCTGGGTATGCATAGTAAAACGCATGCAAATATGATGATATAATTGAAAAGTATGGTTTATTTTGAGTTAATTTTTGTATAAAAATTGTTATAAATTATAAAATACTTATGAACAAAATATTAAAAAAAAACTACGAAAAAATTTAAAATTATTAAAATTCAAATACAGTGGATTCCCGATTTAACGAACTCTCGATTTAACGAATTCGCGATTTGCCAAGTTGTAGCTAGTGAAAAAGTTGTCACATACAATAGTTCTTCCACTTCCACCAAAAAGGTTGACTCATAAATCCTTTACTAGTCTTTCGCCAACGTTTCTTTCACGTTTACCAGACGGTGCCATTCCTGTATAGATTTGTCCCTGCATTGAAAAATTAAATTCAATTTAGTTATTTAGATTTTTAACAATATTGATTGTGCCTGCAATGGATAGGACGAAATGAAGTCGCACACCCACCACACTTTTATCCTATATATTTGGCAGGTTTTGATGGTATGTATCAGATAACTGCAAAATCAACCTTTTTCTGGATTTAATCATACACAAAAATTCTTGTTCACTCTTAATAATTCAACAAAATTCACTGTAGAATAAAATCAGCATCATGTTACTGAACGCGTAATTGGAATCAGTGTGAATCATCTGTCGTTTATGTTTTATGCAAATGTAATCACTTAACAGTGTTCAGTAACATGATGCTGATTTTATTCTACAGTGAATTTTGTTGAATTATTAAAAGTGAACAAGAATTTTTGTGTATAATTAAATCAAGAAAAAAGTTGATTTTGCAGTTCTCTGGTATGTATTGCGTGAAGCCAGTTCCACCACGATAAGCATACAATTGTTCATCATGACTAAATGTAAGGATAAAACTGGTTATCATAAAATTTTTGATTCTTTTGTCATGCATTGAAAATAATGCATTTTCCTAGAAACTGATTGATTAATAATACGAATACGAGTTAATATAACGAATTTTTGTATTCAAATATTGAGAATAACCACATTTTCCGAGAAAAGCAATGCAAATTAACGAAGTTATATTTTAGTTATATTTTCCGAGAAAATCAATAAAAATTAACGAAGTTTAAAAAAATTTGTTACATATTAAAATTTGTATGGTAACGGAACCCTATGACTTTTCCCAGAAACTCATTATTTGTGCATTAAAACAATATTTATCTCTAATTTTATTTTTAATATTTAAAATAAATAATATTTCTAACAAAATAAAAAGGAAATAATACAGAAATTCCAACAAGCGAGCATTTTTATGCAAAGGGCATGCCATTCCCCATATAAAACATATGTAAAGCAGTTCTGCTGTTGACATAAAGGCTAAATAACAAAAAATTATGTACCACAAGTCGTATGAGTTATATTTTAGTATTAAATTAATATCGCTCATACGACTTGTAGTACACAATCTCCTGTATATATGCAATAAATTTACATATTTTATCTTAGCATCATTGGCCATAACTTTTTAATTTATTGATATATTTTCTTAATTTCTTTCGATAAAAGATGGGGGGCTATACATTCAAAATAGAATAATATATTTTTTTTGGGCGACTTTAATTTTTTTAAAAATTTTTTTTTTAAGTTTAACAAATTTAGATTTTTTTTAATATAAATTTTTGCCTATAGCACTTAAACTAATGAACAGATAAAACAACAATATTTATTTATTTATTTATTTATTTATTTATTTATTTATTTATTTCAGTCTATGGATACAATATTTCCTTACAGACTAGCATTAGAAAAAATAAAATTAAAAAATTAAATAAAAATATATTATTTAATAAGTTTTTAAATAGAGAATGAGATATAATGTTGATAGATGTTCTCAAAATTTATTTCTTATTTAATTATCTTAAAATTGATACCATATGTAAACAGATTGGTTGTTCTTGGGCGAAAATGTAGCCAAAATAGTGAAACTGCCTCCAACAAAAATCGTAAAAAATTAAAAATAATAAACATTAAATAATTTGTTTAATAAGATTTCATGTTCAACAGCTTAGAATACTTAAAAACTCCTAATTGCATGCAGTGCGCAAAATGGCTGTAAATTAGTGCTACTAACGCAACTTCGTATCTTAAAATCTACTACTTTTCAGGAAAACATGTATTTTGATTTTATATTAAACTTTTGACATATTTTTAATAATTTTTTGTTTGAAATTTAAAAAGTAATTATGAATTTAAAAAAAAAAAATTGTCACAAGTTAATTATAAAACGTTTTTCTTTTGCCTCTCCTGAGAAATGTTAGTTTTTTAGATACCAGGTTGCGTTTTAAAGTAACCCCTCGAGAGAAAAGATTGGTTGCAATTCGATCAAAACCATTAACATTTATTTGTAAGAATTTGATTTTATATTTGGAATAACCTATATTCCATTATTATACCAAAAACATGGCATTGGGAATTAAAAAGAGGGAAAATGAACCAAAAAAAGAATACTATTATCCCATTATTGGTATTTCCAATCAACTTTACAATAAAAATTCGTTTCGAAATTGTGTACAGTAGAAGCAACCATTTATTTAGTGAATGTATTGCAAAATAAGTACAATCTATCAAATTTATTAAAAAATTGTCGATATTCGAAAACGGTACCTACAAATACGGCTATCCTGATCAAATATATCATTAAATTAGGATTCCAGTTGAACCCACCGAATTTGTATTGATTATAGAAGCCACTAAAGATTGGTATTTGTAAACTTATTTTCTGCTATATTTATTTTTTCTAAAAATTTATTTAAATTAAAAATTTATAAGTGTTTGTGGGCTAGTGGGTAGAGAGCTAGCCTATTACTCTTAATTTCCAAGTTCAAATCCCGGAAAAGGCAAACATTTAAAAAAATATTTAGTTTTTTTAATTAAAATAAAATGTTCAAATGTTTAAATAACAAATATATCAAACAAAATTAAATTAAATTGTGGTGCAGTAAGTAAGAGTGTGAATTATTAATCTGGATGCCTAGTTTCGATACCGGGAAAATTTAAAATGATTTTTTTTTTTAAATAAAATTTTGTGGAACGTAATAATTTAAGTTAGACAACTGAATATTGACTTTCACAACTAAAAATATAATTTAACATGAAGACAGTTGTCGTAGCCGCCAGAATTCGATTGGCAACAAATTCGGTTTATGGTTTTAATTATCACTCAAAAAAAAAAAAATGAACTAGAATTTAGAAAAATTAACTTATTTAGATGAAAAATTTAAATGAAAACGGCGCCAAAGACACTTTTTACCAATATTTAATAAAATTTTCCTTGAAATTAAGAAACAAATTTAACTTAAAAATTTGGTCAAAATTTCTAAATTATAGAAATATTTTACTAGTGAGAACTAAATTTTTATTAGAAAACTGTAAAATTTCCTCCTAATTAGTTCATACAAATTGTACTGTTAATTAGGAAATGTTTCCTTGGTTTTAAGAAAAATTTTATTTTATTTAAGTTCATTAGATCATTTTTTTTTTATTAAAAACTTGGACTTAACTCCCTAAAAATAAGAAAATATTTTCTAACATTAAGTTAAATAGCACTTATTTTAAGTGAAAATTATCCTTATCCTGCTTCTATGATAAAGATAATATATTTTACCATATATTTTAAAGTTACACTTTACACTCTTTGAGTAGGTATTTTCCCACTTTCGGAGGACTTCCGCTTTGTGAGGACACTGCTCCTAACAAGCTTTTTGATATTCAATTTTGTAATGTATTTAAAATAAAAATTAAATGAATAGTATAGTAGGATTTTAAGTTCATATCATATTCTTTTTTAATTATTTTTATTGTAAAGAAACATGAAAATTTTTATTAGTAAGTTATAGAGAATAAAAATTGAGAAATTCCACTGAGCCAGCAGGATAGAATACTTAGTATTTTACTTATTTGTCAATATCCATGCTCTTCTTCTCCCTTTGCGGTCATTGCTTGTTGATGATTGTCTATTTTATATTGAGTGTAAGGAAACAAATTAACAAACTTGTAAACAACAATACAATTAGACTGACATCAACGAAATTTAACAATTTATATTTATCCTCTATATTTTACAGTTTTTTGTTATGAACTTTAATTCTTAAAGTATCAAATAACACAGCTTATATGAAGCATTTAATATCAAATGTTTGCCCTAATCCATATTAAATCTACAACTTAATCTATGTTGATAGTTAATGAATAGACAATATTTTGAATTGTATTTTGTACTGTTCACTTACAAAATAACAGATCAACAAAATTCCATTACTTTACACACAAGGATACAGTGCAAAATATAATTCAAAATATTATCTATTCATTAACTATCAACATAGATTAAGTTGTAGATTTAATATGGATTAGGACAAACATTTGATATTAAATGCTGTTTGTTTTTGATTGTTTTTTTTTTTTTTTTGAATAGAATATTAAAAATAGTTTAAACGTTTTCCAACAAAAAAAAATCCTATACCAAATTTTATAATGTTTTGAAAATTAGAAAACTTTTACTTGAAAAAAAAGAATATTTTATTAAAATTTATCTGAACTAAGTTGCATGAAAATTTTCTTTAGAAGTAGTTTATCAGTTTCTAAAATCAAGTTAATTTTTTTTATTATAAAGTAAACAAATTATTACTTTTTGTTTTTAATTATCTGAACTAATTTTTAGAAAACAATTCTTCAAAATTAGAAAGTGGTATACTTAAAAACTGAATTTGCAAATGGCTTTCTAAAATTCAGTTAATTTTACTACTCGCTAACAAAAATGGAACACACATTTAGTTCAAGTACTTTCTCGATTTAAGTTAGACACATTTTTTTAACTAAATGGGAGTAAATTATATCCTACATTTTTTTTGAACTAAACTTAATTTTATTAAATTTGAGTATACAATTTTCTTAAAACTAAGATGTTTTTTCTTAAAATTAATACATTTTTATTTAATTGACTTGTTTTTTTTCCTAAAATCAAGAAATATTACTTAGGAAAAATATTAAAAATTTCTGAGTATATAAACTATTTCGTTTTTCCTCTAACTTAGGAATTTTTATTCTTTTTAAGAAAATTTTTCTAAGTTTTAATAAAATTTTACTTAAATTGAGGACAATTTATAAACTATTTAAAGGAAATTTTTGATTACATATTAGTTCATGTCTTTTTTTTTGAGTGATGGAATAATTGAACTTTTAAATAACCCTTAAAATGTCCATATAATTTTTCATTTTAACACCAGAACTTTTAAATAAAATGTCAGTTATTTAAAAATAATTTATTTTTAGTGAATTTCATAAAATATGTTGAATGTTTTGCAACATTTTGTTACATCATCTTCATCATGTGTATAAATATTATTTAAAAAAAATTAATTGTTATTTCTATCTAGTGGAATTCCATTATATAATACGCTTAGAATAATGTTTATATTTCATATATAATTTTTTTTATTTCAGTTTTTATCTTTACTCGCACCACAACCATCCCTTTCCGTCAACTCGAAGGAGAAATATGATGACACAAAAGAAAATCGTTGGTTGTATTTTGGCATCAGCGCTATTGTGTTTGTGGATGGTTTCATATGCTGAGGGTGCTCCTATGCCAAGGTAGTGGTATTTTTTAAAGAACATTTTTTTTTTAATTAAAATAATCACTTAATTATTAAGTGTAAGTATGATTTATTATTATAAAAAAAAATATATATGAAAGAATAACTAGATTGAGTAAGATGTTTATAAATAAAGTTTACATACGTACTTGACAATATAAATATTTATGTGAATTAAAAAACTAAAACAAAAACGTTTAAGAAAATTTAACACCGTTTGGCTATTAATAAAATAAATAGTGATATTAAAATTCCACCGATGATCCTATTCGGCAGCAATGTGAAATCGTGATAGCACAAGGTCAATCTTTTAAAACTAACAATTTTGACAAATATTCTTCTACTTAAGCCAAACGCCAAACGCCAAATTTTCAATATTTTTATCTTTTTGTGTGAAAGTTGTTCATGTAAAAAATGCAATTTTTTTACTTTAAAATAATGTTAATAAGGCATAAACCTGAAGCTTTGTTGATTTTCTAAACTTAAAATTAGTCTAATTACAGATTAACAACTTTTAATCCTTATGTTTATTTGTATTCTTATTATAATGTGTTCCTTAAGATTAACATTTTTTTTGCTAGACAATTCGATGAATATTTAAATGAAAAAAAAAACCTTTAAAAGCTTTTTTTTTTAAATTAAAGAATATAAAAGATTACATGTTCACTAGCCATGTTTCTCATAACACTACTTTACAAACAAAATATATTTTTATGCTCATCAACAAGGGAATCGCCCCAACGCGTAAACGTCAATTTTGTTGAAATTTGTATATTTAATAAAGAATCCATATCCAGGGTAAATTTCATATTTCTAGGGACATTTCCGTTATTTTGTGGATAAAAATGGCAGCATGTCGAAAATTTTAAAATTTTAAAAAATTCCACAAAAAATATTTATGTAGACACTTAAAATCGTTTATCTGTTCCGTTATTTAGTGGATCAAAATGCCAGCATGTCGAACATTTTCAAAATTTAAAAAAATTCCACAAAAAATATTTATGTAGACACTTAAAATCGTAGATATCTGTTTAACATTTGGCTTGCCAACGTTATAACCATAAAGCATGCATCATCATAAATGGCTGCAAACCAGTGTAATTAGCAGAGAAGACAAATTTGTTTGTTTTGCTGTTTTTGCTTTTTCTATTTTTTTTTTTTGATTTTCCAGTTTTTAGCTTTGAAAGTAGATATTTCTTAAGATTTTTGAGCTTTAAATTGTTTTTCTACATTTTTATGCCTCAGTAATTTTTTTCTAATAAAATATGGTTTTTTTCAGCTAGTTTTGTTCTTTTTTTTCATTTAAAAAATACCGCATAATCATAGTTAATAAGTATTCTATAGGAGTTCTAGTCGACCTTTTTTAAAAGTATACTTTAGGCCTACTATGGAAAAGAAAAAGTATACTTTATTCGTTAAAGTCTGCTTTAAAATTGAAACTACCTTAAGTTGGTTTTATCCAATTTAACAACGCTTACAACAGCTGTTTTCTGCCAAGAAAAATTTTGTAAAAAATATGTTTAATTGCAAAATATTGAAAGGAAAATTATATCAATAAATAAGGAATTTTTTACAATATTTATCAACTGAAAAAATTTTTATTAATAAAAATACACTTTTCTATGCTTTTTTACATTTTGCAATTGCAAATCTTTTTTTTTTTAGCTAATATAAAATCAGCTGATGAATAATGTTGTCACTTGCTTATTTTTTAGTACAAAATGTATGCGGGCATTTGGTACATTTGATGTGATACCCATTAGAGTGGGTCGCACTCCATACAAAAAAAAAAGTTGTGCCGGTTACCCCCTAGAAATAAAGGTTATGTGAAGACGATCCCAAAAATTTACTTTTTTGCCACGCCCCTTGTCCCCGCGCTTTTAGTTTTCCTGTTTCTCTACTTATAGTCCGATCGTAACGTGTGATGTATTATTGTTTTAAGAATGACAACAGCCACATTTTCTACTTTGATCACTTTTGACTGCGACGTCAAGTTCTAGAAGTGACTTCTAGAATCTCGGTTTCTACCCCCCCTAATTTCCATTTTTTTTTTTTCTAAACCATTAACAAGTTTTTTAAATTCCATGAAATTTTGTTTGTAACAGTATATATTTTTATTCATAAACAAAAAAGTTACAGAGGTTTTAAAAATATCAATTTGACTCTTTATGCCAACATTTGTTAGCAATAAGCTTTGGTCTTTACTGTACTTTACTGTTGTGTCCATTTTTTTATTAATTTTTCCATCTCCAATATATGAATATTCTCTATTCTTAAAAGTATTAAAAATTCTTAGTTAAATTGACTTTTGGAATTTCTAATCTACACTCAAATAAAAAAGTTATATGTCTCAATTTACAGGTTTTCTACTAATTTTGAGTACAAAATCATACATTAGTGAACATTTTTCCTATTCTCTTTTTACAAATTACCAATTTTTTTTTTATACTAATTTTTGTTGCTGAGTTTATATATTTGTATACCCGAGTTACTATAATTATCAAACATTTTGACTTATTTTCTTTGTTCTAAATTGAGAGCAAAGTTTTTGAAAAAGTTGAAATTTTTTAATAATATAAAAAAAATTCCAAGGGATAACAAAAATTAATTTAAATAACAATTTATTAAACTTTATTAAAAAATTAGTTGATATTAGCAAATCGATTTTCATAAGATAATTTTTCTGCAAAGTAGAAACCGAGAAGTCGCTTTTAGAACTTGACGTCGGAGTCAAAAGTGATCAAAGTAGAAAATGTAGCTGTTGTCATTCTAAGATCAATGATATATCACACGTTACGATCGGACTATAAATAGAGGTACTGGAAACAAAAAACTAAAAACGCGGGGTCAAAGGGGCGTGGCAAAATTTTTTTTTCTTTTTGGGATCGTCTTCGCACTTTCTTTAATTCTAGGAATTGACCGGTTCAAATTTTTTTTCGACCCACCCTAATACCCACTTAAAGCCAGTTCAACATAAAACTGGCTTTAATTCTGACTAGCAAAGTAGATAATAACAGGTGTTTTTTTAAATATAAAGTCGTTTTTAAAAAAATCCGTTTTTAGTACTTGACTATGATTACGGGCCAATGTTTTTTCCCCAACTTTTTACTTTTGCTTGTTCAACAAAAAAAAAAAAAAATATTTTTTATGCTAGTTTTGTTCGATCTATTTAAAAAAATGTTTTTTTCCTAAGTTTTTGCTTTTTTTGGCAATTTTTTTTTTGCTTTAAATACATTGAAGTTTGTTTGCTTCTTCATTTGTCTTCCCTGGTAACTAGTTAACAGTATGAGTAATTTTTAAGTATAAGAACAACAAATTACAACAACATTGTCTTAATTACTTATGAAAAACTAATTTTCCACAACACTTGACTTGTTTCCTTTTCTTTTCATTATAAAATATGCAACAACAACAAAAACAACAACAACAACAAAACAGTCAAAGTAATGGATACTACAATGAATTGGAAGAAGTACCGGATGATATACTAATGGAATTAATGGCACGTTTTGGACAAACTATATTGAGAGCTCGCAATGATTTGGAAAAGTAAGTTTAATATACATTTATTTTACATTTTATACCCTTAACACAAAAGAACCCAGCAAACATTTTAAAAAGTTGGCAATTGTCAAATAAATTTTAACTATGAAAGGAATTCTTATAAAAACTAAATCGATTTTATCAGTCGGTCGTCATAAGTGAATTCGGTTGTTACAAGCGCCAAATTTGGTTGTGACAACAGATTTATTATATAAGTACGGTAGTAATAGCATTCAACACATATCAATAAATGAACTAACTTTTTAATGGATTCTCTTAAAGTCAAATTAAATTTCTTTGAACTTTTGATGTAAAAGTGGGTTAAATGGCTAATTGCATTGCAACCATAAGCACCCAAATATTTATATCAAAACATGCTTCAAATTGAGTGTTTAATTTAACAGAGCCTTGTCATGGTAAGAAAAGATTTATTTATGACTCTTTGGAAAATTACTCAGTTATACAATTTTTCTTGGAAGTCATTTAAAAAAAAAAGTTTTAAAAAAGGCAGCATGAAGTGATTAAATTCGGCATTAAAATTTTACTACTCGGACATAGAAAGTCTTAAGCTTCGTTAAAATGTAGACATGTGACGCGGTAAACATCACAAAAACACATGCGGCCAAATCATACTTCTAAGTGTTAAAAAGTGGAGAAAAAGTTGACACCTTTTTTACACTCACAAAAAAAAAAAAGCTCGTACATTTTCATTCAATTAAACTATTTATACTCAACACTACAACGTGGTCGGGACATAATAAGTTTGTACTGATATTTGAAACTACTAAAAATATCAGACTAAGACAAACCTTATAGTATACCAATCGACTCAGAATCACTTCCTGATTTGATTCAACGATGTCAGTCTATGAAAGCATTAAAATCAAACTGCAGATCGCAAATATAAAGATATTTGGGTAAAATTTAGTACATAAGTTTTTATTGGCCCGAGCACGAACCCTATTATAATTAGTCAGAATGGGATCATATTTAGACCCACCTCCAATTGTAGGTTTTTATCTGAATAATTCTTAAATGTTATTTATACACCGTAGATATCTGTTTGAAATTTGGTTTGTGAACGTTATTTGGTACAATAATATCATGAACATTTAAACAAATTAGGACTTAGTCATCATATAAACCACTTTCTCACAAATGCTCTATATTATGTCAGCTGGCCATAAAATTAGTGTCAGTCTTTTTCAGGAACCGCTTTCCAAAAAAATTTGTGTAAGCATTCAGATCCTTTTTTACGAACAGGTCGAAAAATATAAAACGAAATTGTTTTGTGGTCCTATATAACATTAACAACTCAAATTCCAACCAGATATCTTTATATTTGCCAGATATCTTAATATTTGCAAGATATCTTTATACTTAAGCCCAATTCATGTAAGACCTGTAAAAGATAGGCATACATTTAGACCGATTTGAACAAAATAATCAATTAGGTTCGCCTTTGAGTCAATGAAAGATTACGTACAAAATCTCACCAAAATTATTTTCTTATTTGAGACCTGTAGTTTGCTTAAAGTTCATTTACGAAAATATCGGGAAGTGGGTTCATATATGTGGACTTTAGGTCCAAATATGATCCTATATTCTTCCAATTTGGAGGAGTGGTTTATGGTCACATAAACCATGTTAAGCCCAATTCAGAAAAGACCTTTCTGTGTCAGGTAGTGGTGAATATGGACAGATTCCAACAAAAAGACTTTGGACCAACAAAACTTATGCGTCAAATTTTATTTAGATATCTTTTAACATAATTGCGATCAGTTAGTTGAGTCGATTGGTATAATATATGTTAGATCTCAGACCGATTTTTTTTGTAGTTACCAGCATCAGGGTTAAAAATATGGGACAATCGCGGACCACATCATAAGATTCCAAAAGTTTTAAGCGACATTTAAACCAAAATGTTTGTTTACACTTATACAAAAATTTGCTAAATTTGTATAATTTTACATAAAATTCTTTGTTTTCATTTCAGTTCTAAACGAACTGTTGACTTTGGTTTAAATCGCGGCTTTTCAGGTTCCAAGGAATCGAAACATCGCATGGGTCTGATTGCGTCTGACTTTCCAAATGGACCAGGACGAAGGAGACGTTCGGAAACTGAAGCTTAAAATGTTGAATTCAAACATCCAATTTAAAATTCCTCAACCCAGCATACGATTTACCACACTGAAGAACTCATGCAAGACCACCACAAAAATTTAAGAAAAATCGAAAACCTCTACGTGTATGTAAACCAAAAGTTTAATATATAAATAAATTTTGAATGCTGTCTAGTTTATAATATAAAATTTTTAATTTCCAATTAATTTTTTTTTTTTGACTTATTAAAGAAAATGTAACACAATGAAAATTTAAAATTTCACCTAAATAAAGCCTATAGGACATCTGCTGTTTTAAGCGACTTCACCAGGGTTTTTGTATAAAACATTTTAAATTTTCTTGTAGTTTGTTTACTTTTTTTAAAACATTTTATAGAAAACCCCTTATAAAGTTGCTTGGAAAAAAGCACATGGTTTACAGGTTATATAGTTAATTGCACATCATTAAAACATTAAACAGTTGCTCCAAAAAAATTATTGAAAAAAAAATATTTAAAAAAAAAAATATTTACTTATTTAGAAAAAATTGTGCTAAATTTAATTATAATGCTTGGTTCCTTAAAGCGACAAGTTTATATTTTAACATTAAATTTCTTGTCAAAAAATTAAAAAGTAAAAGAAATATCTTAACAAAAACATTCTTAAATGTTCAAAAAATCTTCTAAGTAGGATTGTACTATTTTTTAGTATTTAAGTAAATGTATAAATATAATAAAATTAACAAAAAATTGTTTAACAGACAAAACACATTCGTAAAATCATGGTCCCCCCGAAAGAAGTTTCTTTTTTTACATATGTTGTATATTTTATTTATTTTTATAGTTATAATTTTTAAATTTATTAAAACAAAAAAAAAAAAACTTAAAAAAACTAAATTATGAAATAAAAAAAAAAAATGAACAACACTTTGAATAACATAATTAAAAAAAGAAATGCCAGCACAAAATTGCATTCACAATTGTCGAACAGTTCTATTAATATTATAAAATTGTTCTATACAAAATATATGTAGTGAAAAGTGAAATTATCGTCTTTTTTTAAATGTTTTTTTTTTTTTTTTTTAAATATTTGTATATATAATTAAATCGTTTAGATTAAATAATCGAAAGTAGTGAATATCAACTACAAGATATATTAAAAATAAAACACACTTATACTTAGAATCCTCTTAGGATGTAAATTGTTTTATTTAAAACCAGCGTTGGCAGGCAAAGCTGTTAAAACACCGTTACGGATTCAAAACTCATACAATTTACTACCGCTGTCCTCAAAATATCATACTATTATCAAAAACCGTATCATTTCGCTTGTCTAATATGTTTCAAACAATTGTGCTCAAATGAGCTATTCTCTAACTCAAATTCGTTAATTAAATTACCAAATTTTTTTGTTGTTAAATATTAGAGAATCTCAATTTAGAGCTTAAGTTTCAAGATTATGAAAATTTTATATTTTGTTTTTGATCTTGGCAAGTACACATAAAACGTTATTAAACACTAGCCAAATGGAACGCATCTTCCCTTCAGCTACGACAAAATGTAAATATATTTTTTTTATCTAGCCCACAACTTTAAAGAAAAAAGCTACATGGGAACTAACTCAGTCGGAAATTGGCAGTGGTACAAAAAATAAAGTACTTGCCAGCCTCTGCGTACCTAAAAAATTTCAGTTGTTTATGTTTAAGGAAAGCAGTTTCAAAGAATTAACTTACAGAAAATTACTCCAACCTAAACAAAAATTTCGGGAAACGGTCTAACCCTTTTTTTCGTATGCAGACAAATTAAGGGTGCAGTAAATATGAAAATTCTGAATGAAATTACCCAAACAACGACAGGTATCTACAGTTTTTTATGTCTTAATACCACATTTAGCCCAATTCAGATAAGACCTCTCTATAGGAGGTGCGTCTAAAAATGTACCGAATATAACCAATTAAAAAAAATATCTTTAAATTTGCAACCCGTAGTTTGATTACAAGGTTTATATGGACACACGGACGGACGTTGAAAAATCCACTTAGAAATTAATTCTGACTTGTTAACTATAAGGTTGGTCTAGGTCCGATATTTAGAGTACAAACTTATAATAGCCTTTCAAGAGAGGTTTAAGCTAGAATTTCTTATATGTAAAGTAACGTAAAAATACTGCTGATTCAATCTAAATGAATGAGTTAAAAACATACCATATGTATGATACGTGTGTCTAAATGAGAATTAAGGGTTGTAAACACTTCTCAAAAATTTATTAATTCTAAAGAAAAAAAAAATATTAAATATTTAAATTAATATTATTTATTGTATAAACTTATTAAAAACTATATACAAGTAATGTAACACAAAAAAATCATCACAGGGCATTTCAAACATAACTTAGATTAATAGCCATGCTTTTTGTAACCACCACCGCCATAACCACCACCGCCACCACCGCCACCACCGCCGCCGCCGCCGCCTCCATAACCACTACCTCCGGCGCCACTTAATCCATGACCACCACCTAAACCACTACCACTTCCTCCCCCGAAACCACTGCCACCTCCGCTTCCAAAACCGCTGCCACTTCCACCTCCTAATCCACCGCCATGCCCACCTGAGCTACCACCAGGACCAAATCCACCACTCCCGCCATGACCACCACTGGAACCACCATGTCCCCCAGAGCCACCGCCAGGACCAAATCCACCGCTTCCGCTGCCTAAACCGGAACCTAAACCTCCACCACTTCCAGAACCTCTGCCACCGCCTTGAGAAAGGGAATTACCACCAAATCCACTAGAACCGTCATGTCCACCAGAATTACCAAAGCCGCTATGGCCTCCACTTCCACCGCCAGGACCAAAACCTCCACTTCCACCACCACCTCCTAAACCGGATCCAAATCCCTTTCCACCACCTCCTCCCAAACCGGAACCGGATCCACCGTGACCACCTTGTCCCGGCCCGAAACCACCACCACCTCCTAAACCGGAACCAGATCCAAATCCGTTTCCACCGCCTCCTCCTAATCCGGAGCCGGATCCACCATGACCACCACCCGGACCAAATCCTCCACCACCACCTCCTAAACCAGAGCCGGATCCACCATGACCACTACCCGGACCAAATCCACCACCTCCAGGCCCAAAACCACCACCGCCACCACCTCCTCCTCCACCGCCACCACCACCGCCACCACCATAGCTGTTAACTTTGCCGCCATAAGGTAAACCATTTACAGTGCAGCTGATAACTGCTAGGGCAAAAACTGCCACCTGTATAAAATACAAACAATAAAATCCTTAAAACCCCTACTCCAAAATATTTCACATCACTATTACGGCTACTTACAAAATAATTATTCATTGTAGTCCAACTATATGTATATTCCACAACGTATCTGTTCTTCACTTGCTCAGTTTTCTTAACTTACTATTAATAATTGTTGAAAAGCAGTGGGTTTTTATACATTTGTGTTAATATGTTCTTGTTGTTAGGTAATAAATGCTACACGAGCGTTTTACGGAAAAACCGAAAAAACTTATAACAAACATATAAAACATTTACTGATTGACCAGCCGGCCAGCTAAATTGAAGCATCTTTATTCTATTGCACATACACTTTTTATAGTTAATCATTTTAATTAGCTAACTGCAGTCTTAATTAGAGATGGACACGTGAGTTATGTTTGATTCGCGTCCTACAGACAGATCTTAAAAATGTTTAACCAACACTTTATTACCGTCGGTCGGAAACATTGCCCGCCACAACCAAAAAAAAATTAAAATTTTTTTATTTGTCACTAGATTGGGATTCGGAACTTTCTATCAACCTCATCTACCAAAATTCAGCATCAAATTTGAAAATATGTTCATGATTGCTAAGCAAACAAATAAAAGCTGATTTAAATTAAGGGTGGGAGCAAAATTGGCTAAATAAAATCTAAACTAAATTAAATTTTCCAAATATTTTTTAAAGAAATTTAAACCCCCTTTTGTCAATTTTTGCCAAATATTTTTCAACTCCCTTTTGTTAATTTTAGTTTAGAATTTGTGTCAATTTTAGTTTAGAATTTATTTAGCCACTTTACACAGGTCCTAAAAGTTTAAAGAAAACTTCGTTAAAATTCAGCTCACAAACATTTGTTTTTTAATTACACTCGCTCACGTTCATGTAAGTAAATAAGAGTGTCATCCACTCAGCCATCCCTACTCTTTATTGTCGCCACTTTTATTATTTTAATTACCTACGTTTTAAATTTTCTTAGAATATTTAAAAAATAATGTATACCAGGTTAAGGTTAAAATTATTTAATTGCATATTAAATTTCCTCTCCTCCGAAAATTCTCGCGAGATTACAAGTAAATACAATTAAAATATTTCTTTGGGTCAGCTAAAAATAATAAAATAATCAATATTGTTCTTAATAATATATTTTATTAAGAAAAAACTAATATAAAATTAATGACGGTCATTGTGGACTATATGATACCATACACCAATTTTGATAAAATTTCAAGAAGCGGTACAACTTCCGGTAGGGCTCTGCTGATTTACGGACCCATATAACATTCACAACTCAAACTTCAAACAGATATCTACAGTTTTTGTGTATCTAAATACGATTTAAGCCCAATTCAGTAAGATCCTTTATATAGGGTTTGGCTCTGAATATGGACCTATTTTAACCTTATAAGGCTTGTTCTAGGGCCAATAGAACCTTATGTACCACATTTCATCCAAATAAATTTATATTTATAATACCCGCACAAACTTATTATACCCTAATCACGTAGTTGTGTAGGGCGTAAGTACGATTTATTAATAAAACACAAATAAACTATAATAATCATTAACGTATGCCAACAGTTGAGAGAATAATTGTAGACCAAACACAGTAAACGGATCTATAGTTTATACAGACTCATAATATATTTATATGAATCCTATAACCCAGTGTTAAGAAGCCATCGAAAATCGATAATTCGTACCTAAACTCGCAAGATTTTGCATTGAAATGCATTAAAATTTCCATAATCGATCCTCCATAATAATCATTTTCTCAGGTACTTTTATTTGATGCCCTTAGTATTTCCTTTCGTTTGAGTATAATATTGAGTGAAACAAAAATTTTCCATTTTTTGGCAAAAAAGACAGTGTATACATCATCCTTTTTTGCAAAAAATCGAAAAAATTTTTCACTCAATAGTATACATTATTATACTCAAATGAAAGGGAATTTAAAGATCTATTTAGCGGTACATAAATCTCTGGGAAATTCTGAGATTTAGTATGGATTTTGCACTTAAAATGCATTAAAATTTCCATAATCGATCCTCCATAATCATCATTTTCTCAGGAACTAAGAGTAATTTTGCAGCGAAAAGTAGTTTTATTTGATGCCCTTAGTATTACCTTTCGTTTGAGTATAATATTGAGTGAAACAACAATTTTCCATTTTTTGGCAAAAAAGACAGTGTAAACATCATCCTTTTTTGCAAAAAATCGAAAAAATTTTTTCACTCAATAGTATACATTATTATACTCAAATGAAAGGGAATTTAAAGATCTATTTAGCGGTACATAAATCTCTGGGAAATTCTGAGATTTAGTATGGATTTTGCACTTAAAATGCATTAAAATTTCCATAATCGATCCTCCATAATCATCATTTTCTCAGGAACTAAGAGGAATTTTGCAGCGAAAAGTAGTTTTATTTGATGCCCTTAGTATTACCTTTCGTTTGAGTATAATATTGAGTGAAACAAAAATTTTCCATTTTTTGGCAAAAAAGACAGTGTATACATCATCCTTTTTTGCAAAAAATCGAAAATTTTTTTTCACTCAATATTATACATTATTATACTCAAATGAAAGGGAATTTAAAGATCTATTTAGCAGTACATAAATCTCTGGGAAATTCCTAAGAATCTAAATTTAGTATGGAATTTGCATTGAAATGCATTAAAATTTCCATAATCGATCCTCCATAATCATCATTTTCTCAGGAACTAAGAGGAATTTCGCAGCGAAAAGTACTTTTATTTGATGCCCTTAGTATTTCCTTTCGTTTGAGTATAATATTGAGTGAAACAAAAATTTTTCATTTTTTGGCAAAAAAGACAGTGTATACATCATCCTTTTTTGCAAAAAATCGAAAAAATTTTTTTCACTCAATATTATACGTTATTATACTCAATTGAAAGGGAATTTAAAGATCTATTTAGCAGTACATAAATCTCTGGGAAATTCTGAGATTTAGTATGGATTTTGCACTTAAAATGCATTAAAATTTCCATAATCGATCCTCCATAATCATCATTTTGTCAGGAACTAAGAGGAATTTCGCCCTTAGTATTACCTTTCGTTTGAGTATAATATTGAGTGAAACAACAATTTTCCATTTTTTGGCAAAAAAGACAGTGTATACATCATCCTTTTTTTGCAAAAAATCGGAAAATTTTTTTTCACTCAATATTATACGTTATTATACTCAAATGAAAGGGAATTCAAAGAGCTATTTAACAGTACATAAATTTCTGGGAAATTCTTGGATTTAGTATGGAATTTGCATTGAAATGCATTAAAATTTCCATAATCGATCCTCCATAATCATCATTTTCTCAGGAACTAAGAGGAATTTCGCAGCGAAAAGTACTTTTATTTGATGCCCTTAGTATTTCCTTTCGTTTGAGTATAATATTGAGTGAAACAAAAATTTTCCATTTTTTGGCAAAAATGACAGTGTATACATCATCCTTTTTTGCAAAAAATCGAAAAAATTTTTTTCACTCAATATTATACGTTATTATACTCAAATGAAAGGCAATTCAAAGAGCTATTTAACAGTACATAAATCTCTGGGAAATTCTTAGATTTAGTGTGGAATTTGTATTGAAATGCATTAAAATTTCCATAATCGATCCTCCATAATCATAATTTTCTCAGGAACTAAGAGGAATTTCGCAGCGAAAAGTACTTTTATTTGATGCCCTTAGTATTTCCTTTCGTTTGAGTATAATATTGAGTGAAACAAAAATTTTCCATTTTTTGGCAAAAATGACAGTGTATACATCATCCTTTTTTGCAAAAAATCGAAAAATTTTTTTTCACTCAATATTATACGTTATTATACTCAAATGAAAGGCAATTCAAAGAGCTATTTAACAGTACATAAATCTCTGGGAAATTCTTAGATTTAGTATGGAATTTGCATTGAAATGCATTAAAATTTCCATAATCGATCCTCCATAATCATCATTTTCTCAGGAACTAAGAGGAATTTCGCAGCGAAAAGTACTTTTATTTGATGCCCTTAGTATTTCCTTTCGTTTGAGTATAATATTGAGTGAAACAAAAATTTTCCATTTTTTGGCAAAAATGACAGTGTATACATCATCCTTTTTTGCAAAAAATCGAAAAATTTTTTTTCACTCAATATTATACGTTATTATACTCAAATGAAAGGCAATTCAAAGAGCTATTTAACAGTACATAAATCTCTGGGAAATTCTTAGATTTAGTATGGAATTTGCATTGAAATGCATTAAAATTTCCATAATCGATCCTCCATAATCATCATTTTCTCAGGAACTAAGAGGAATTTCGCAGCGAAAAGTACTTTTATTTGATGCCCTTAGTATTTCCTTTCGTTTGAGTATAATATTGAGTGAAACAAAAATTTTCCATTTTTTGGCAAAAATGACAGTGTATACATCATCCTTTTTTGCAAAAAATCGAAAAATTTTTTTTCACTCAATATTATACGTTATTATACTCAAATGAAAGGCAATTCAAAGAGCTATTTAACAGTACATAAATCTCTGGGAAATTCTTAGATTTAGTATGGAATTTGCATTGAAATGCATTAAAATTTCCATAATCGATCCTCCATAATCATCATTTTCTCAGGAACTAAGAGGAATTTCGCAGCGAAAAGTACTTTTATTTGATGCCCTTAGTATTTCCTTTCGTTTGAGTATAATATTGAGTGAAACAAAAATTTTCCATTTTTTGGCAAAAATGACAGTGTATACATCATCCTTTTTTGCAAAAAATCGAAAAATTTTTTTTCACTCAATATTATACGTTATTATACTCAAATGAAAGGCAATTCAAAGAGCTATTTAACAGTACATAAATCTCTGGGAAATTCTTAGATTTAGTATGGAATTTGCATTGAAATGCATTAAAATTTCCATAATCGATCCTCCATAATCATCATTTTCTCAGGAACTAAGAGGAATTTCGCAGCGAAAAGTACTTTTATTTGATGCCCTTAGTATTTCCTTTCGTTTGAGTATAATATTGAGTGAAACAAAAATTTTCCATTTTTTGGCAAAAATGACAGTGTATACATCATCCTTTTTTGCAAAAAATCGAAAAATTTTTTTTCACTCAATATTATACGTTATTATACTCAAATGAAAGGCAATTCAAAGAGCTATTTAACAGTACATAAATCTCTGGGAAATTCTTAGATTTAGTATGGAATTTGCATTGAAATGCATTAAAATTTCCATAATCGATCCTCCATAATCATCATTTTCTCAGGAACTAAGAGGAATTTCGCAGCGAAAAGTACTTTTATTTGATGCCCTTAGTATTTCCTTTCGTTTGAGTATAATATTGAGTGAAACAAAAATTTTCCATTTTTTGGCAAAAATGACAGTGTATACATCATCCTTTTTTGCAAAAAATCGAAAAATTTTTTTTCACTCAATATTATACGTTATTATACTCAAATGAAAGGCAATTCAAAGAGCTATTTAACAGTACATAAATCTCTGGGAAATTCTTAGATTTAGTATGGAATTTGCATTGAAATGCATTAAAATTTCCATAATCGATCCTCCATAATCATCATTTTCTCAGGAACTAAGAGGAATTTCGCAGCGAAAAGTACTTTTATTTGATGCCCTTAGTATTTCCTTTCGTTTGAGTATAATATTGAGTGAAACAAAAATTTTCCATTTTTTGGCAAAAATGACAGTGTATACATCATCCTTTTTTGCAAAAAATCGAAAAATTTTTTTTCACTCAATATTATACGTTATTATACTCAAATGAAAGGCAATTCAAAGAGCTATTTAACAGTACATAAATCTCTGGGAAATTCTTAGATTTAGTATGGAATTTGCATTGAAATGCATTAAAATTTCCATAATCGATCCTCCATAATCATCATTTTCTCAGGAACTAAGAGGAATTTCGCAGCGAAAAGTACTTTTATTTGATGCCCTTAGTATTTCCTTTCGTTTGAGTATAATATTGAGTGAAACAAAAATTTTCCATTTTTTGGCAAAAATGACAGTGTATACATCATCCTTTTTTGCAAAAAATCGAAAATTTTTTTTTCACTTAATATTATACGTTATTATACTCAAATGAAAGGCAATTCAAAGAGCTATTTAACAGTACATAAATCTCTGGGAAATTCTTAGATTTAGTATGGAATTTGCATTGAAATGCATTAAAATTTCCATAATCGATCCTCCATAATCATCATTTTCTCAGGAACTAAGAGGAATTTCGCAGCGAAAAGTACTTTTATTTGATGCACTTAGTATTTCCTTTCGTTTGAGTATAATATTGAGTGAAACAAAAATTTTCCATTTTTTGGCAAAAATGACAGTGTATACATCATCCTTTTTTGCAAAAAATCGAAAAATTTTTTTTCACTCAATATTATACGTTATTATACTCAAATGAAAGGCAATTCAAAGAGCTATTTAACAGTACATAAATCTCTGGGAAATTCTTAGATTTAGTATGGAATTTGCATTGAAATGCATTAAAATTTCCATAATCGATCCTCCATAATCATCATTTTCTCAGGAACTAAGAGGAATTTCGCAGCGAAAAGTACTTTTATTTGATGCCCTTAGTATTTCCTTTCGTTTGAGTATAATATTGAGTGAAACAAAAATTTTCCATTTTTTGGCAAAAATGACAGTGTATACATCATCCTTTTTTGCAAAAAATCGAAAAATTTTTTTTCACTCAATATTATACGTTATTATACTCAAATGAAAGGCAATTCAAAGAGCTATTTAACAGTACATAAATCTCTGGGAAATTCTTAGATTTAGTATGGAATTTGCATTGAAATGCATTAAAATTTCCATAATCGATCCTCCATAATCATCATTTTCTCAGGAACTAAGAGGAATTTCGCAGCGAAAAGTACTTTTATTTGATGCCCTTAGTATTTCCTTTCGTTTGAGTATAATATTGAGTGAAACAAAAATTTTCCATTTTTTGGCAAAAATGACAGTGTATACATCATCCTTTTTTGCAAAAAATCGAAAAATTTTTTTTCACTCAATATTATACGTTATTATACTCAAATGAAAGGCAATTCAAAGAGCTATTTAACAGTACATAAATCTCTGGGAAATTCTTAGATTTAGTATGGAATTTGCATTGAAATGCATTAAAATTTCCATAATCGATCCTCCATAATCATCATTTTCTCAGGAACTAAGAGGAATTTCGCAGCGAAAAGTACTTTTATTTGATGCCCTTAGTATTTCCTTTCGTTTGAGTATAATATTGAGTGAAACAAAAATTTTCCATTTTTTGGCAAAAATGAGTGTATACATCATCCTTTTTTGCAAAAAATCGAAAAATTTTTTTTCACTCAATATTATACGTTATTATACTCAATTGAAAGGGAATTTGAAGATCTATTTAGCAGTACATAAATCTCTGGGAAATTCTGAGATTTAGTATGGATTTTGCACTTAAAATGCATTAAAATTTCCATAATCGATCCTCCATAATCATCATTTTGTCAGGAACTAAGAGGAATTTCGCCCTTAGTATTACCTTTCGTTTGAGTATAATATTGAGTGAAACAACAATTTTCCATTTTTTGGCAAAAAAGACAGTGTATACATCATCCTTTTTTTGCAAAAAATCGGAAAATTTTTTTTCACTCAATATTATACGTTATTATACTCAAATGAAAGGGAATTCAAAGAGCTATTTAACAGTACATAAATCTCTGGGAAATTCTTAGATTTAGTATGGAATTTGCATTGAAATGCATTAAAATTTCCATAATCGATCCTCCATAATCATCATTTTCTCAGGAACTAAGAGGAATTTCGCAGCGAAAAGTACTTTTATTTGATGCCCTTAGTATTTCCTTTCGTTTGAGTATAATATTGAGTGAAACAAAAATTTTCCATTTTTTGGCAAAAATGACAGTGTATACATCATCCTTTTTTGCAAAAAATCGAAAAATTTTTTTTCACTCAATATTATACGTTATTATACTCAAATGAAAGGCAATTCAAAGAGCTATTTAACAGTACATAAATCTCTGGGAAATTCTTAGATGTAGTGTGGAATTTGTATTGAAATGCATTAAAATTTCCATAATCGATCCTCCATAATCATCATTTTCTCAAGAACTAAGAGGAATTTCGCAGCGAAAAGTACTTTTATTTGATGCCCTTAGTATTTCCTTTCGTTTGAGTATAATATTGAGTGAAACAAAAATTTTCCATTTTTTGGCAAAAATGACAGTGTATACATCATCCTTTTTTGCAAAAAATCGAAAAATTTTTTTTCACTCAATATTATACGTTATTATACTCAAATGAAAGGCAATTCAAAGAGCTATTTAACAGTACATAAATCTCTGGGAAATTCTTAGATTTAGTGTGGAATTTGTATTGAAATGCATTAAAATTTCCATAATCGATCCTCCATAATCATAATTTTCTCAGGAACTAAGAGGAATTTCGCAGCGAAAAGTACTTTTATTTGATGCCCTTAGTATTTCCTTTCGTTTGAGTATAATATTGAGTGAAACAAAAATTTTCCATTTTTTGCAAAAAATCGAAAAATTTTTTTTCACTCAATATTATACGTTATTATACTCAAATGAAAGGCAATTCAAAGAGCTATTTAACAGTACATAAATCTCTGGGAAATTCTTAGATTTAGTATGGAATTTGCATTGAAATGCATTAAAATTTCCATAATCATCATTTTCTCAGGAACTAAGAGGAATTTCGCAGCGAAAAGTACTTTTATTTGATGCCCTTAGTATTTCCTTTCGTTTGAGTATAATACTGAGTGAAACAAAAATTTTCCATTTTTTGGCAAAAATGACAGTGTATACATCATCCTTTTTTGCAAAAAATCGAAAAATTTTTTTTCACTCAATATTATACGTTATTATACTCAAATGAAAGGGAATTCAAAGAGCTATTTAACAGTACATAAATCTCTGGGAAATTCTTAGATTTAGTATGGAATTTGCATTGAAATGCATTAAAATTTCCATAATCGATCCTCCATAATCATCATTTTCTCAGGAACTAAGAGGAATTTCGCAGCGAAAAGTACTTTTATTTGATGCCCTTAGTATTTCCTTTCGTTTGAGTATAATATTGAGTGAAACAAAAATTTTCCATTTTTTGCAAAAAATCGAAAAATTTTTTTTCACTCAATATTATACGTTATTATACTCAAATGAAAGGCAATTCAAAGAGCTATTTAACAGTACATAAATCTCTGCGAAATTCTTAGATTTAGTATGGAATTTGCATTGAAATGCATTAAAATTTCCATAATCGATCCTCCATAATCATAATTTTCTCAGGAACTAAGAGGAATTTCGCAGCGAAAAGTACTTTTATTTGATGCCCTTAGTATTTCCTTTCGTTTGAGTATAATATTGAGTGAAACAAAAATGTTCCATTTTTTGGCAAAAATGACAGTGTATACATCATCCTTTTTTGCAAAAAATCGAAAAATTTTTTTTCACTCAATATTATACGTTATAAAACTCAAATGAAAGGCAATTCAAAGAGCTATTTAACAGTACATAAATCTCTGGGAAATTCTTAGATTTAGTATGGAATTTGCATTGAAATGCATTAAAATTTCCATAATCGATCCTCCATAATCATCATTTTCTCAGGAACTAAGAGGAATTTCGCAGCGAAAAGTACTTTTATTTGATGCCCTTAGTATTTCCTTTCGTTTGAGTATAATATTGAGTGAAACAAAAATTTTCCATTTTTTGGCAAAAATGACAGTGTATACATCATCCTTTTTTGCAAAAAATCGAAAAATTTTTTTCACTCAATATTATACGTTATTATACTCAAATGAAAGGGAATTCAAAGAGCTATTTAACAGTACATAAATCTCTGGGAAATTCTTAGATTTAGTATGGAATTTGCATTGAAATGCATTAAAATTTCCATAATCGATCCTCCATAATCATAATGTTCTCAGGAACTAAGAGGAATTTCGCAGCGAAAAGTACTTTTATTTGATGCCCTTAGTATTTCCTTTCGTTTGAGTATAATATTGAGTGAAACAAAAATGTTCCAATTTTTGGCAAAAATGACAGTGTATACATCATCCTTTTTTGCAAAAAATCGAAAAATTTTTTTTCACTCAATATTATACGTTATTATACTCAAATGAAAGGGAATTCAAAGAGCTATTTAACAGTACATAAATCTCTGGGAAATTCTTAGATTTAGTATGGAATTTGCATTGAAATGCATTAAAATTTCCATAATCGATCCTCCATAATCATCATTTTCTCAGGAACTAAGAGGAATTTCGCAGCGAAAAGTACTTTTATTTGATGCCCTTAGTATTTCCTTTCGTTTGAGTATAATATTGAGTGAAACAAAAATTTTCCATTTTTTGGCAAAAATGACAGTGTATACATCATCCTTTTTTGCAAAAAATCGAAAAATTTTTTTCACTCAATATTATACGTTATTATACTCAAATGAAAGGGAATTCAAAGAGCTATTTAACAGTACATAAATCTCTGGGAAATTCTTAGATTTAGTATGGAATTTGCATTGAAATGCATTAAAATTTCCATAATCGATCCTCCATAATCATCATTTTCTCAGGAACTAAGAGGCATTTCGCAGCGAAAAGTACTTTTATTTGATGCCCTTAGTATTTCCTTTCGTTTGAGTATAATATTGAGTGAAACAAAAATTTTCCATTTTTTGGCAAAAATGACAGTGTATACATCATCCTTTTTTGCAAAAAATCGAAAAATTTTTTTTCACTCAATATTATACGTTATTATACTCAAATGAAAGGCAATTCAAAGAGCTATTTAACAGTACATAAATCTCTGCGAAATTCTTAGATTTAGTATGGAATTTGCATTGAAATGCATTAAAATTTCCATAATCGATCCTCCATAATCATAATGTTCTCAGGAACTAAGAGGAATTTCGCAGCGAAAAGTACTTTTATTTGATGCCCTTAGTATTTCCTTTCGTTTGAGTATAATATTGAGTGAAACAAAAATGTTCCATTTTTTGGCAAAAATGACAGTGTATACATCATCCTTTTTTGCAAAAAATCGAAAAATTTTTTTTCACTCAATATTATACGTTATTATACTCAAATGAAAGGGAATTCAAAGAGCTATTTAACAGTACATAAATCTCTGGGAAATTCTTAGATTTAGTATGGAATTTGCATTGAAATGCATTAAAATTTCCATAATCGATCCTCCATAATCATCATTTTCTCAGGAACTAAGAGGAATTTCGCAGCGAAAAGTACTTTTATTTGATGCCCTTAGTATTTCCTTTCGTTTGAGTATAATATTGAGTGAAACAAAAATTTTCCATTTTTTGCAAAAAATCGAAAAATTTTTTTTCACTCAATATTATACGTTATTATACTCAAATGAAAGGCAATTCAAAGAGCTATTTAACAGTACATAAATCTCTGGGAAATTCTTAGATTTAGTATGGAATTTGTATTGAAATGCATTAAAATTTCCATAATCATCATTTTCTCAGGAACTAAGAGGAATTTCGCAGCGAAAAGTACTTTTATTTGATGCCCTTAGTATTTCCTTTCGTTTGAGTATAATACTGAGTGAAACAAAAATTTTCCATTTTTTGGCAAAAATGACAGTGTATACATCATCCTTTTTTGCAAAAAATCGAAAAATTTTTTTTCACTCAATATTATACGTTATTATACTCAAATGAAAGGGAATTCAAAGAGCTATTTAACAGTACATAAATCTCTGGGAAATTCTTAGATTTAGTATGGAATTTGCATTGAAATGCATTAAAATTTCCATAATCGATCCTCCATAATCATCATTTTCTCAGGAACTAAGAGGAATTTCGCAGCGAAAAGTACTTTTATTTGATGCCCTTAGTATTTCCTTTCGTTTGAGTATAATATTGAGTGAAACAAAAATTTTCCATTTTTTGGCAAAAATGACAGTGTATACATCATCCTTTTTTGCAAAAAATCGAAAAAATTTTTTTCACTCAATATTATACGTTATTATACTCAAATGAAAGGCAATTCAAAGAGCTATTTAACAGTACATAAATCTCTGGGAAATTCTTAGATTTAGTATGGAATTTGTATTGAAATGCATTAAAATTTCCATAATCATCATTTTCTCAGGAACTAAGAGGAATTTCGCAGCGAAAAGTACTTTTATTTGATGCCCTTAGTATTTCCTTTCGTTTGAGTATAATACTGAGTGAAACAAAAATTTTCCATTTTTTGGCAAAAATGACAGTGTATACATCATCCTTTTTTGCAAAAAATCGAAAAATTTTTTTTCACTCAATATTATACGTTATTATACTCAAATGAAAGGGAATTCAAAGAGCTATTTAACAGTACATAAATCTCTGGGAAATTCTTAGATTTAGTATGGAATTTGCATTGAAATGCATTAAAATTTCCATAATCGATCCTCCATAATCATCATTTTCTCAGGAACTAAGAGGAATTTCGCAGCGAAAAGTACTTTTATTTGATGCCCTTAGTATTTCCTTTCGTTTGAGTATAATATTGAGTGAAACAAAAATTTTCCATTTTTTGCAAAAAATCGAAAAATTTTTTTTCACTCAATATTATACGTTATTATACTCAAATGAAAGGCAATTCAAAGAGCTATTTAACAGTACATAAATCTCTGGGAAATTCTTAGATTTAGTATGGAATTTGCATTGAAATGCATTAAAATTTCCATAATCGATCCTCCATAATCATAATTTTCTCAGGAACTAAGAGGAATTTCGCAGCGAAAAGTACTTTTATTTGATGCCCTTAGTATTTCCTTTCGTTTGAGTATAATATTGAGTGAAACTAAAATTTTCCATTTTTTGGCAAAAATGACAGTGTATACATCATCCTTTTTTGCAAAAAATCGAAAAAATTTTTTTCACTCAATATTATACGTTATTATACTCAAATGAAAGGCAATTCAAAGAGCTATTTAACAGTACATAAATCTCTGGGAAATTCTTAGATTTAGTATGGAATTTGTATTGAAATGCATTAAAATTTCCATAATCGATTCTCCATAATCATCATTTTCTCAGGAACTAAGAGGAATTTCGCAGCGAAAAGTACTTTTATTTGATGCCCTTAGTATTTCCTTTCGTTTGAGTATAATATTGAGTGAAACAAAAATTTTCCATTTTTTGGCAAAAATGACAGTGTATACATCATCCTTTTTTGCAAAAAATCGAAAATTTTTTTTTCACTCAATATTATACGTTATTATACTCAAATGAAAGGCAATTCAAAGAGCTATTTAACAGTACATAAATCTCTGGGAAATTCTTAGATTTAGTATGGAATTTGCATTGAAATGCATTAAAATTTCCATAATCGATCCTCCATAATCATCATTTTCTCAGGAACTAAGAGGAATTTCGCAGCGAAAAGTACTTTTATTTGATGCCCTTAGTATTTCCTTTCGTTTGAGTATAATATTGAGTGAAACAAAAATTTTCCATTTTTTGGCAAAAATGACAGTGTATACATCATCCTTTTTTGCAAAAAATCGAAAAATTTTTTTTCACTCAATATTATACGTTATTATACTCAAATGAAAGGCAATTCAAAGAGCTATTTAACAGTACATAAATCTCTGGGAAATTCTTAGATTTAGTATGGAATTTGCATTGAAATGCATTAAAATTTCCATAATCGATCCTCCATAATCATCATTTTCTCAGGAACTAAGAGGAATTTCGCAGCGAAAAGTACTTTTATTTGATGCCCTTAGTATTTCCTTTCGTTTGAGTATAATATTGAGTGAAACAAAAATTTTCCATTTTTTGGCAAAAATGACAGTGTATACATCATCCTTTTTTGCAAAAAATCGAAAAATTTTTTTTCACTCAATATTATACGTTATTATACTCAAATGAAAGGCAATTCAAAGAGCTATTTAACAGTACATAAATCTCTGGGAAATTCTTAGATTTAGTATGGAATTTGCATTGAAATGCATTAAAATTTCCATAATCGATCCTCCATAATCATCATTTTCTCAGGAACTAAGAGGAATTTCGCAGCGAAAAGTACTTTTATTTGATGCCCTTAGTATTTCCTTTCGTTTGAGTATAATATTGAGTGAAACAAAAATTTTCCATTTTTTGGCAAAAATGACAGTGTATACAGTACTGTTCAAAACATATGGAACTGAGACCGTATTTGAGCTTTTAATTGATAAACTTTTTTTAAATGACTCTTGGTTACTAACTATTAATTATTTTTTTACATTTATTTATTGCTTTTGTTAAACAATTAAGAAAAAAACAGATTCCGTTAAATTACAACAACAAAAAATATATATTTTAAGAGATTGTCGAAATTTAAGAGTTCAAAACATTTGCAACTGCAATTTCTTCTACTCTTAGCGAATTAATTAACACTAAAAAATGCTTGGAAATAACGGTAATTGCATTCTTTTTAAATTATTTATATTCTTGTCTTTACATTTTTACAAAAAAAAATTTAAAACTATTGCGCTTCAGTAGTTTTCATTACATGGTGAAAGGGTAATATTCATTATAATAATTTTTGTGAAAAATGGCTGGAAACAAATATAATTCAGTTTTTAAGACCAAAATTTTAAAAGATTATCAAAATGGATTTTCTCAAAAAGAAATTTCAATAAAATATTCTGTACCCAAGTCAACGATATGTCGAATAGTTAAAAGTGGCAATATCCATACAATCCATAAAGGAGGAAGACCCCGTATTACAACTAAAAGAGAAGATAGAAAAATAAAGAATTTTTTTTTCAAATATCCGAAAGCAATCCCTAGAGAAGCAAAAACGGAAATTCCGATAGATGCCAGTCTTTCCACTATCAAACGAAGAGCCGTAGAATGTGGTCTTAGAAGCTTTAGATGCACAAAAAAACCATATGTATCAGAAAAAAACAGAAAAGCTCGACTTTAATTTGCTCGCGCCCACCTAAATTGGACTCCACATCAATGGAAAAACATTTTATGGTCGGATGAGTCTAAATTTAACCTCCGGGGGTCAGATGGAAGAACCTACGTTCGACGACCTCAAGGTGAAAAGTTTAATCCCAGGTACACAACAGCCACAGTAAAGCACGGAGGTGGAAATATTATGGTATGGGGGTGTTTTTCTGGGAATGGAATTGGTCCGATTCACCGCATAACAGATACAATGACAGCCCCAATCTATAGAGACCTACTTAGCTCAGTTATGCTTCCGTATGCTGAATGGGATATGCCACTTTCGTGGATATTCCAGCATGATAACGACCCTAAACACACGGCAAGGATAGTTAAAGCTTCTAACCAAGGAAAATAAAATTAATGTCATGTCGTGGCCCCCTCAATCTCCCGATCTCAACCCGATTGAGAACATGTGGATGATTGTTAAACGCAACATCGGCAATAAAGTATTCCGAAATGGTGATGAACTTTTCGTCGAATTGGAAATGCAGTGGAATTCAATTTCTAACGAATATATAGATAAGCTCATAGCCTCCATGCCTAAGAGATGCTCTGAAGTTATAAAACATCGTGGATATGCAACAAAATACTAAACATTTTGAGTTTTTTTTATTTTTATTTTTAATTTCGTTAAGAGTTGCAAATGTTTTGAACACCTGAATTTCGACAAATTTTGCTAAAAGTTATTTTTTTATTGTTGTAAGTTAATAAATATATTTTTTTGTTTTTGTAAGATAATATACTATAATTGAATTAAATAAAACAAAATAAGAAACTAAGTGTAGAAGTGTTTTTATTATAAAAAAACAGTATTTACTTTAAATGGGATTTCAGTTGCAAATGTTTTGACCAGCACTGTACATCATCCTTTTTTGCAAAAAATCGAAAAATTTTTTTTCACTCAATATTATACGTTATTATACTCAAATGAAAGGCAATTCAAAGAGCTATTTAACAGTACATAAATCTCTGGGAAATTCTTAGATTTAGTATGGAATTTGTATTGAAATGCATTAAAATTTCCATAATCGATTCTCCATAATCATCATTTTCTCAGGAACTAAGAGGAATTTCGCAGCGAAAAGTACTTTTATTTGATGCCCTTAGTATTTCCTTTCGTTTGAGTATAATATTGAGTGAAACAAAAATTTTCCATTTTTTGGCAAAAATGACAGTGTATACATCATCCTTTTTTGCAAAAAATCGAAAAATTTTTTTTCACTCAATATTATACGTTATTATACTCAAATGAAAGGCAATTCAAAGAGCTATTTAACAGTACATAAATCTCTGGGAAATTCTTAGATTTAGTATGGAATTTGCATTGAAATGCATTAAAATTTCCATAATCGATCCTCCATAATCATCATTTTCTCAGGAACTAAGAGGAATTTCGCAGCGAAAAGTACTTTTATTTGATGCCCTTAGTATTTCCTTTCGTTTGAGTATAATATTGAGTGAAACAAAAATTTTCCATTTTTTGGCAAAAATGACAGTGTATACATCATCCTTTTTTGCAAAAAATCGAAAAATTTTTTTTCACTCAATATTATACGTTATTATACTCAAATGAAAGGCAATTCAAAGAGCTATTTAACAGTACATAAATCTCTGGGAAATTCTTAGATTTAGTATGGAATTTGCATTGAAATGCATTAAAATTTCCATAATCGATTCTCCATAATCATCATTTTCTCAGGAACTAAGAGGAATTTCGCAGCGAAAAGTACTTTTATTTGATGCCCTTAGTATTTCCTTTCGTTTGAGTATAATATTGAGTGAAACAAAAATTTTCCATTTTTTGGCAAAAATGACAGTGTATACATCATCCTTTTTTGCAAAAAATCGAAAAATTTTTTTTCACTCAATATTATACGTTATTATACTCAAATGAAAGGCAATTCAAAGAGCTATTTAACAGTACATAAATCTCTGGGAAATTCTTAGATTTAGTATGGAATTTGCATTGAAATGCATTAAAATTTCCATAATCGATCCTCCATAATCATCATTTTCTCAGGAACTAAGAGGAATTTCGCAGCGAAAAGTACTTTTATTTGATGCCCTTAGTATTTCCTTTCGTTTGAGTATAATATTGAGTGAAACAAAAATTTTCGATTTTTTGGCAAAAATGACAGTGTATACATCATCCTTTTTTGCAAAAAATCGAAAAATTTTTTTTCACTCAATATTATACGTTATTATACTCAAATGAAAGGCAATTCAAAGAGCTATTTAACAGTACATAAATCTCTGGGAAATTCTTAGATTTAGTATGGAATTTGCATTGAAATGCATTAAAATTTCCATAATCGATCCTCCATAATCATTTTCTCAGGAACTAAGAGGCATTTCGCAGCGAAAAGTACTTTTATTTGATGCCCTTAGTATTTCCTTTCGTTTGAGTATAATATTGAGTGAAACAAAAATTTTCCATTTTTTGGCAAAAATGACAGTGTATACATCATCCTTTTTTGCAAAAAATCGAAAAATTTTTTTTCACTCAATATTATACGTTATTATACTCAAATGAAAGGCAATTCAAAGAGCTATTTAACAGTACATAAATCTCTGGGAAATTCTTAGATTTAGTATGGAATTTGTATTGAAATGCATTAAAATTTCCATAATCGATTCTCCATAATCATCATTTTCTCAGGAACTAAGAGGAATTTCGCAGCGAAAAGTACTTTTATTTGATGCCCTTAGTATTTCCTTTCGTTTGAGTATAATATTGAGTGAAACAAAAATTTTCCATTTTTTGGCAAAAATGACAGTGTATACATCATCCTTTTTTGCAAAAAATCGAAAAATTTTTTTTCACTCAATATTATACGTTATTATACTCAAATGAAAGGCAATTCAAAGAGCTATTTAACAGTACATAAATCTCTGGGAAATTCTTAGATTTAGTATGGAATTTGCATTGAAATGCATTAAAATTTCCATAATCGATCCTCCATAATCATCATTTTCTCAGGAACTAAGAGGAATTTCGCAGCGAAAAGTACTTTTATTTGATGCCCTTAGTATTTCCTTTCGTTTGAGTATAATATTGAGTGAAACAAAAATTTTCCATTTTTTGGCAAAAATGACAGTGTATACATCATCCTTTTTTGCAAAAAATCGAAAAATTTTTTTTCACTCAATATTATACGTTATTATACTCAAATGAAAGGGAATTCAAAGAGCTATTTAACAGTACATAAATCTCTGGGAAATTCTTAGATTTAGTATGGAATTTGCATTGAAATGCATTAAAATTTCCATAATCGATCCTCCATAATCATAATTTTCTCAGGAACTAAGAGGAATTTCGCAGCGAAAAGTACTTTTATTTGATGCCCTTAGTATTTCCTTTCGTTTGAGTATAATATTGAGTGAAACAAAAATTTTCCATTTTTTGGCAAAAATGACAGTGTATACATCATCCTTTTTTGCAAAAAATCGAAAATTTTTTTTTCACTCAATATTATACGTTATTATACTCAAATGAAAGGCAATTCAAAGAGCTATTTAACAGTACATAAATCTCTGGGAAATTCTTAGATTTAGTATGGAATTTGCATTGAAATGCATTAAAATTTCCATAATCGATCCTCCATAATCATCATTTTCTCAGGAACTAAGAGGAATTTCGCAGCGAAAAGTACTTTTATTTGATGCCCTTAGTATTTCCTTTCGTTTGAGTATAATATTGAGTGAAACAAAAATTTTCCATTTTTTGGCAAAAATGACAGTGTATAATCATCCTTTTTTGCAAAAAATCGAAAAAATTTTTTTCACTCAATATTATACGTTATTATACTCAAATGAAAGGGAATTCAAAGAGCTATTTAACAGTACATAAATTTCTGGGAAATTCTTAGATTTAGTATGGAATTTGCATTGAAATGCATTAAAATTTCCATAATCGATCCTCCATAATCATCATTTTCTCAGGAACTAAGAGGAATTTCGCAGCGAAAAGTACTTTTATTTGATGCCCTTAGTATTTCCTTTCGTTTGAGTATAATATTGAGTGAAACAAAAATTTTCCATTTTTTGGCAAAAATGACAGTGTATACATCATCCTTTTTTGCAAAAAATCGAAAAATTTTTTTTCACTCAATATTATACGTTATTATACTCAAATGAAAGGGAATTCAAAGAGCTATTTAACAGTACATAAATCTCTGGGAAATTCTTAGATTTAGTATGGAATTTGCATTGAAATGCATTAAAATTTCCATAATCGATCCTCCATAATCATAATTTTCTCAGGAACTAAGAGGAATTTCGCAGCGAAAAGTACTTTTATTTGATGCCCTTAGTATTTCCTTTCGTTTGAGTATAATATTGAGTGAAACAAAAATGTTCCATTTTTTGGCAAAAATGACAGTGTATACATCATCCTTTTTTGCAAAAAATCGAAAAATTTTTTTTCACTCAATATTATACGTTATTATACTCAAATGAAAGGCAATTCAAAGAGCTATTTAACAGTACATAAATCTCTGGGAAATTCTTAGATTTAGTATGGAATTTGCATTGAAATGCATTAAAATTTCCATAATCGATCCTCCATAATCATCATTTTCTCAGGAACTAAGAGGAATTTCGCAGCGAAAAGTACTTTTATTTGATGCCCTTAGTATTTCCCTTCGTTTGAGTATAATATTGAGTGAAACAAAAATTTTCCATTTTTTGGCAAAAATGACAGTGTATACATCATCCTTTTTTGCAAAAAATCGAAAAAATTTTTTTCACTCAATATTATACGTTATTATACTCAAATGAAAGGGAATTCAAAGAGCTATTTAACAGTACATAAATTTCTGGGAAATTCTTAGATTTAGTATGGAATTTGCATTGAAATGCATTAAAATTTCCATAATCGATCCTCCATAATCATCATTTTCTCAGGAACTAAGAGGAATTTCGCAGCGAAAAGTACTTTTATTTGATGCCCTTAGTATTTCCTTTCGTTTGAGTATAATATTGAGTGAAACAAAAATTTTCCATTTTTTGGCAAAAATGACAGTGTATACATCATCCTTTTTTGCAAAAAATCGAAAAAATTTTTTTCACTCAATATTATACGTTATTATACTCAAATGAAAGGGAATTCAAAGAGCTATTTAACAGTACATAAATTTCTGGGAAATTCTTAGATTTAGTATGGAATTTGCATTGAAATGCATTAAAATTTCCATAATCGATCCTCCATAATCATCATTTTCTCAGGAACTAAGAGGAATTTCGCAGCGAAAAGTACTTTTATTTGATGCCCTTAGTATTTCCTTTCGTTTGAGTATAATATTGAGTGAAACAAAAATTTTCCATTTTTTGGCAAAAATGACAGTGTATACATCATCCTTTTTTGCAAAAAATCGAAAAATTTTTTTTCACTCAATATTATACGTTATTATACTCAAATGAAAGGGAATTCAAAGAGCTATTTAACAGTACATAAATCTCTGGGAAATTCTTAGATTTAGTATGGAATTTGCATTGAAATGCATTAAAATTTCCATAATCGATCCTCCATAATCATAATTTTCTCAGGAACTAAGAGGAATTTCGCAGCGAAAAGTACTTTTATTTGATGCCCTTAGTATTTCCTTTCGTTTGAGTATAATATTGAGTGAAACAAAAATGTTCCATTTTTTGGCAAAAATGACAGTGTATACATCATCCTTTTTTGCAAAAAATCGAAAAATTTTTTTTCACTCAATATTATACGTTATTATACTCAAATGAAAGGCAATTCAAAGAGCTATTTAACAGTACATAAATCTCTGGGAAATTCTTAGATTTAGTATGGAATTTGCATTGAAATGCATTAAAATTTCCATAATCGATCCTCCATAATCATCATTTTCTCAGGAACTAAGAGGAATTTCGCAGCGAAAAGTACTTTTATTTGATGCCCTTAGTATTTCCTTTCGTTTGAGTATAATATTGAGTGAAACAAAAATTTTCCATTTTTTGGCAAAAATGACAGTGTATACATCATCCTTTTTTGCAAAAAATCGAAAAATTTTTTTTCACTCAATATTATACGTTATTATACTCAAATGAAAGGCAATTCAAAGAGCTATTTAACAGTACATAAATCTCTGGGAAATTCTTAGATTTAGTATGGAATTTGCATTAAAATGCATTAAAATTTCCATAATCGATCCTCCATAATCATCATTTTCTCAGGAACTAAGAGGAATTTCGCAGCGAAAAGTACTTTTATTTGATGCCCTTAGTATTTCCTTTCGTTTGAGTATAATATTGAGTGAAACAAAAATTTTCCATTTTTTGGCAAAAATGACAGTGTATACATCATCCTTTTTTGCAAAAAATCGAAAAATTTTTTTTCACTCAATATTATACGTTATTATACTCAAATGAAAGGGAATTCAAAGAGCTATTTAACAGTACATAAATCTCTGGGAAATTCTTAGATTTAGTATGGAATTTGCATTGAAATGCATTAAAATTTCCATAATCGATCCTCCATAATCATAATTTTCTCAGGAACTAAGAGGAATTTCGCAGCGAAAAGTACTTTTATTTGATGCCCTTAGTATTTCCTTTCGTTTGAGTATAATATTGAGTGAAACAAAAATGTTCCATTTTTTGGCAAAAATGACAGTGTATACATCATCCTTTTTTGCAAAAAATCGAAAAAATTTTTTTCACTCAATATTATACGTTATTATACTCAAATGAAAGGGAATTCAAAGAGCTATTTAACAGTACATAAATTTCTGGGAAATTCTTAGATTTAGTATGGAATTTGCATTGAAATGCATTAAAATTTCCATAATCGATCCTCCATAATCATCATTTTCTCAGGAACTAAGAGGAATTTCGCAGCGAAAAGTACTTTTATTTGATGCCCTTAGTATTTCCTTTCGTTTGAGTATAATATTGAGTGAAACAAAAATTTTCCATTTTTTGGCAAAAATGACAGTGTATACATCATCCTTTTTTGCAAAAAATCGAAAAATTTTTTTTCACTCAATATTATACGTTATTATACTCAAATGAAAGGGAATTCAAAGAGCTATTTAACAGTACATAAATCTCTGGGAAATTCTTAGATTTAGTATGGAATTTGCATTGAAATGCATTAAAATTTCCATAATCGATCCTCCATAATCATAATTTTCTCAGGAACTAAGAGGAATTTCGCAGCGAAAAGTACTTTTATTTGATGCCCTTAGTATTTCCTTTCGTTTGAGTATAATATTGAGTGAAACAAAAATGTTCCATTTTTTGGCAAAAATGACAGTGTATACATCATCCTTTTTTGCAAAAAATCGAAAAATTTTTTTTCACTCAATATTATACGTTATTATACTCAAATGAAAGGGAATTCAAAGAGCTATTTAACAGTACATAAATTTCTGGGAAATTCTTAGATTTAGTATGGAATTTGCATTGAAATGCATTAAAATTTCCATAATCGATCCTCCATAATCATCATTTTCTCAGGAACTAAGAGGAATTTCGCAGCGAAAAGTACTTTTATTTGATGCCCTTAGTATTTCCTTTCGTTTGAGTATAATATTGAGTGAAACAAAAATTTTCCATTTTTTGGCAAAAATGACAGTGTATACATCATCCTTTTTTGCAAAAAATCGAAAAAATTTTTTTCACTCAATATTATACGTTATTATACTCAAATGAAAGGGAATTCAAAGAGCTATTTAACAGTACATAAATTTCTGGGAAATTCTTAGATTTAGTATGGAATTTGCATTGAAATGCATTAAAATTTCCATAATCGATCCTCCATAATCATCATTTTCTCAGGAACTAAGAGGAATTTCGCAGCGAAAAGTACTTTTATTTGATGCCCTTAGTATTTCCTTTCGTTTGAGTATAATATTGAGTGAAACAAAAATTTTCCATTTTTTGGCAAAAATGACAGTGTATACATCATCCTTTTTTGCAAAAAATCGAAAAATTTTTTTTCACTCAATATTATACGTTATTATACTCAAATGAAAGGCAATTCAAAGAGCTATTTAACAGTACATAAATCTCTGGGAAATTCTTAGATTTAGTATGGAATTTGCATTGAAATGCATTAAAATTTCCATAATCGATCCTCCATAATCATAATTTTCTCAGGAACTAAGAGGAATTTCGCAGCGAAAAGTACTTTTATTTGATGCCCTTAGTATTACCTTTCGTTTGAGTATAATATTGAGTGAAACAAAAATTTTCCATTTTTTGGCAAAAATTACAGTGTATACCCTTTTTTGCATAAAATCGAAAAAATTTGTTTCACTCAATATTATACGTTATTATACTCAAATGAAAGGCAATTCAAAGAGCTATTTAACAGTACATAAATCTCTGGGAAATTCTTAGATTTAGTATGGAATTTGCATTGAAATGCATTAAAATTTCCATAATCGATCCTCCATAATCATCATTTTCTCAGGAACTAAGAGGAATTTCGCAGCGAAAAGTACTTTTATTTGATGCCCTTAGTATTTCCTTTCGTTTGAGTATAATATTGAGTGAAACAAAAATTTTCCATTTTTTGGCAAAAATGACAGTGTATACATCATCCTTTTTTGCAAAAAATCGAAAAAATTTTTTTCACTCAATATTATACGTTATTATACTCAAATGAAAGGCAATTCAAAGAGCTATTTAACAGTACATAAATCTCTGGGAAATTCTTAGATTTAGTATGGAATTTGCATTGAAATGCATTAAAATTTCCATAATCGATCCTCCATAATCATCATTTTCTCAGGAACTAAGAGGAATTTCGCAGCGAAAAGTACTTTTATTTGATGCCCTTAGTATTTACTTTCGTTTGAGTATAATATTGAGTGAAACAAAAATTTTCAATTTTTTGGCAAAAATAACAGTGTATACATCAACCTTTTTTGCAAAAAATCGAAAAACTTTTTTTCACTCAATATTATACGTTATTATACTCAAATGAAAGGCAATTCAAAGAGCTATTTAACAGTACATACATCTCTGGGAAATTCTTAGATTTAGTATGGAATTTGCATTGAAATGCATTAAAATTTCCATAATCGATCCTCCATAATCATAATTTTCTCAGGAACTAAGAGGAATTTCGCAGCGAAAAGTACTTTTATTTGATGCCCTTAGTATTACCTTTCGTTTGAGTATAATATTGAGTGAAACAAAAATTTTCCATTTTTTGGCAAAAATGACAGTGTGTACATCATCCTTTTTTGCAAAAAATCGAAAAATTTTTTTTCACTCAATATTATACGTTATTATACTCAAATGAAAGGCAATTCAAAGAGCTATTTAACAGTACATAAATCTCTGGGAAATTCTTAGATTTAGTATGGAATTTGCATTGAAATGCATTAAAATTTCCATAATCGATCCTCCATAATCATCATTTTCTCAGGAACTAAGAGGAATTTCGCAGCGAAAAGTACTTTTATTTGATGCCCTTAGTATTTCCTTTCGTTTGAGTATAATATTGAGTGAAACAAAAATTTTCCATTTTTTGGCAAAAATTACAGTGTATACATCATCCTTTTTTGCAAAAAATCGAAAAATTTTTTTTCACTCAATATTATACGTTATTATACTCAAATGAAAGGCAATTCAAAGAGCTATTTAACAGTACATAAATCTCTGGGAAATTCTTAGATTTAGTATGGAATTTGCATTGAAATGCATTAAAATTTCCATAATCGATCCTCCATAATCATCATTTTCTCAGGAACTAAGAGGAATTTCGCAGCGAAAAGTATTTTTATTTGATGCCCTTAGTATTTCCTTTCGTTTGAGTATAATATTGAGTGAAACAAAAATTTTCCATTTTTTGGCAAAAATGACAGTGTATATATACATCATCCTTTTTTGCAAAAAATCGAAAAATTTTTTTTCACTCAATATTATACGTTATTATACTCAAATGAAAGGCAATTCAAAGAGCTATTTAACAGTACATAAATCTCTGGGAAATTCTTAGATTTAGTATGGAATTTGCATTGAAATGCATTAAAATTTCCATAATCGATCCTCCATAATCATCATTTTCTCAGGAACTAAGAGGAATTTCCCAGCGAAAAGTACTTTTATTTGATGCCCTTAGTATTTCCTTTCGTTTGAGTATAATATTGAGTGAAACAAAAATTTTCCATTTTTTGGCAAAAATGACAGTGTATACATCATCCTTTTTTGCAAAAAATCGAAAAAATTTTTTTCACTCAATATTATACGTTATTATACTCAAATGAAAGGCAATTCAAAGAGCTATTTAACAGTACATAAATCTCTGGGAAATTCTTAGATTTTGTATGGAATTTGCATTGAAATGCATTAAAATTTCCATAATCGATCCTCCATAATCATCATTTTCTCAGGAACTAAGAGGAATTTCCCAGCGAAAAGTACTTTTATTTGATGCCCTTAGTATTTCCTTTCGTTTGAGTATAATATTGAGTGAAACAAAAATTTTCCATTTTTAGGCAAAAATGACAGTGTATACATCATCCTTTTTTGCAAAAAATCGAAAATTTTTTTTTCACTCAATATTATACGTTATTATACTCAAATGAAAGGCAATTCAAAGAGCTATTTAACAGTACATAAATCTCTGGGAAATTCTTAGATTTAGTATGGAATTTGCATTGAAATGCATTAAAATTTCCATAATCGATCCTCCATAATCATAATTTTCTCAGGAACTAAGAGGAATTTCGCAGCGAAAAGTACTTTTATTTGATGCCCTTAGTATTACCTTTCGTTTGAGTATAATATTGAGTGAAACAAAAATTTTCCATTTTTTGGCAAAAATTACAGTGTATACCCTTTTTTGCATAAAATCGAAAAAATTTGTTTCACTCAATATTATATGTTATTATACTCAAATGAAAGGCAATTCAAAGAGCTATTTAACAGTACATAAATCTCTGGGAAATTCTTAGATTTAGTATGGAATTTGCATTGAAATGCATTAAAATTTCCATAATCGATCCTCCATAATCATCATTTTCTCAGGAACTAAGAGGAATTTCGCAGCGAAAAGTACTTTTATTTGATGCCCTTAGTATTTCCTTTCGTTTGAGTATAATATTGAGTGAAACAAAAATTTTCCATTTTTTGGCAAAAATGACAGTGTATACATCATCCTTTTTTGCAAAAAATCGAAAAAATTTTTTTCACTCAATATTATACGTTATTATACTCAAATGAAAGGCAATTCAAAGAGCTATTTAACAGTACATAAATCTCTGGGAAATTCTTAGATTTTGTATGGAATTTGCATTGAAATGCATTAAAATTTCCATAATCGATCCTCCATAATCATCATTTTCTCAGGAACTAAGAGGAATTTCCCAGCGAAAAGTACTTTTATTTGATGCCCTTAGTATTTCCTTTCGTTTGAGTATAATATTGAGTGAAACAAAAATTTTCCATTTTTTGGCAAAAATGACAGTGTATACATCATCCTTTTTTGCAAAAAATCGAAAAATTTTTTTCACTCAATATTATACGTTATTATACTCAAATGAAAGGCAATTCAAAGAGCTATTTAACAGTACATAAATCTCTGGGAAATTCTTAGATTTAGTATGGAATTTGCATTGAAATGCATTAAAATTTCCATAATCGATCCTCCATAATCATAATTTTCTCAGGAACTAAGAGGAATTTCGCAGCGAAAAGTACTTTTATTTGATGCCCTTAGTATTACCTTTCGTTTGAGTATAATATTGAGTGAAACAAAAATTTTCCATTTTTTGGCAAAAATTACAGTGTATACCCTTTTTTGCATAAAATCGAAAAAATTTGTTTCACTCAATATTATACGTTATTATACTCAAATGAAAGGCAATTCAAAGAGCTATTTAACAGTACATAAATCTCTGGGAAATTCTTAGATTTAGTATGGAATTTGCATTGAAATGCATTAAAATTTCCATAATCGATCCTCCATAATCATCATTTTCTCAGGAACTAAGAGGAATTTCGCAGCGAAAAGTACTTTTATTTGATGCCCTTAGTATTTCCTTTCGTTTGAGTATAATATTGAGTGAAACAAAAATTTTCCATTTTTTGGCAAAAATGACAGTGTATACATCATCCTTTTTTGCAAAAAATCGAAAAAATTTTTTTCACTCAATATTATACGTTATTATACTCAAATGAAAGGCAATTCAAAGAGCTATTTAACAGTACATAAATCTCTGGGAAATTCTTAGATTTTGTATGGAATTTGCATTGAAATGCATTAAAATTTCCATAATCGATCCTCCATAATCATCATTTTCTCAGGAACTAAGAGGAATTTCCCAGCGAAAAGTACTTTTATTTGATGCCCTTAGTATTTCCTTTCGTTTGAGTATAATATTGAGTGAAACAAAAATTTTCCATTTTTTGGCAAAAATGACAGTGTATACATCATCCTTTTTTGCAAAAAATCGAAAAACTTTTTTTCACTCAATATTATACGTTATTATACTCAAATGAAAGGCAATTCAAAGAGCTATTTAACAGTACATACATCTCTGGGAAATTCTTAGATTTAGTATGGAATTTGCATTGAAATGCATTAAAATTTCCATAATCGATCCTCCATAATCATCATTTTCTCAGGAACTAAGAGGAATTTCGCAGCGAAAAGTACTTTTATTTGATGCCCTTAGTATTTCCTTTCGTTTGAGTATAATATTGAGTGAAACAAAAATTTTCCATTTTTTGGCAAAAATGACAGTGTATACATCATCCTTTTTTGCAAAAAATCTAAAAACTTTTTTTCACTCAATATTATACGTTATTATACTCAAATGAAAGGCAATTCAAAGAGCTATTTAACAGTACATAAATCTCTGGGAAATTCTTAGATTTAGTATGGAATTTGCATTGAAATGCATTAAAATTTCCATAATCGATCCTCCATAATCATCATTTTCTCAGGAACTAAGAGGAATTTCGCAGCGAAAAGTACTTTTATTTGATGCCCTTAGTATTTCCTTTCGTTTGAGTATAATATTGAGTGAAACAAAAATTTTCCATTTTTTGGCAAAAATGACAGTGTATACATCATCCTTTTTTGCAAAAAATCGAAAAATTTTTACGTTATTATACTCAAATGAAAGGCAATTCAAAGAGCTATTTAACAGTACATAAATCTCTGGGAAATTCTTAGATTTAGTATGGAATTTGCATTGAAATGCATTAAAATTTCCATAATCGATCCTCCATAATCATAATTTTCTCAGGAACTAAGAGGAATTTCGCAGCGAAAAGTACTTTTATTTGATGCCCTTAGTATTACCTTTCGTTTGAGTATAATATTGAGTGAAACAAAAATTTTCCATTTTTTGGCAAAAATTACAGTGTATACCCTTTTTTGCATAAAATCGAAAAAATTTGTTTCACTCAATATTATACGTTATTATACTCAAATGAAAGGCAATTCAAAGAGCTATTTAACAGTACATAAATCTCTGGGAAATTAGATTTAGTATGGAATTTGCATTGAAATGCATTAAAATTTCCATAATCGATCCTCCATAATCATCATTTTCTTAGGAACTAAGAGGAATTTCGCAGTGAAAAGTATTTTTATTTGATGCCCTTAGTATTTCCTTTCGTTTGAGTATAATATTGAGTGAAACAAAAATTTTCCATTTTTTGGCAAACTCAAATGAAAGGGAATTCAAAGAGCTATTTAACAGTACATTAATCTCTGGGAAATTCTTAGATTTAGTATGGAATTTGCATTGAAATGCATTAAAATTTCCATAATCGATCCTCCATAATCATCATTTTCTCAGTAACTAAGAGGAATTTCGCAGCGAAAAGTACTTTTATTTGATGCCCTTAGTATTTCCTTTCGTTTGAGTATAATATTGAGTGAAACAAAAATTTTCCATTTTTTGGCAAAAATGACAGTGTATATATACATCATCCTTTTTTGCAAAAAATCGAAAAATTTTTTTTCACTCAATATTATACGTTATTATACTCAAATGAAAGGGAATTCAAAGAGCTATTTAACAGTACATAAATCTCTGGGAAATTCTTAGATTTAGTATGGAATTTGCAGTGAAATGCATTAAAATTTCCATAATCATCATTTTCTCAGGAACTAAGAGGAATTTCGCAGCGAAAAGTACTTTTGTTTGATGCCCTTAGTATTTCCTTTCGTTTGAGTATAATATTGAGTGAAACAAAAATTTTCCATTTTTTGGCAAAAATGACAGTGTATACATCATCCTTTTTTGCAAAAAATCGAAAAATTTTTTTTCACTCAATATTATACGTTATTATACTCAAATGAAAGGCAATTCAAAGAGCTATTTAACAGTACATAAATCTCTGGGAAATTCTTAGATTTAGTATGGAATTTGCATTGAAATGCATTAAAATTTACATAATCATCATTTTCTCAGGAACTAAGAGGAATTTCGCAGCGAAAAGTACTTTTATTTGATGCCCTTAGTATTTCCTTTCGTTTGAGTATAATATTGAGTGAAACAAAAATTTTCCATTTTTTGGCAAACTCAAATGAAAGGGAATTCAAAGAGCTATTTAACAGTACATTAATCTCTGGGAAATTCTTATATTTAGTATGGAATTTGCATTGAAATGCATTAAAATTTCCATAATCGATCCTCCATAATCATCATTTTCTCAGGAACTAAGAGGAATTTCGCAGCGAAAAGTATTTTTATTTGATGCCCTTAGTATTTCCTTTCGTTTGAGTATAATATTGAGTGAAACAAAAATTTTCCATTTTTTGGCAAAAATGACAGTGTATACATCATCCTTTTTTGCAAAAAATCGAAAAATTTTTTTTCACTCAATATTATACGTTATTATACTCAAATGAAAGGGAATTCAAAGAGCTATTTAACAGTACATAAATCTCTGGGAAATTCTTAGATTTAGTATGCAATTTGCATTAAAATGCATTAAAATTTCCATAATCATCATTTTCTCAGGAACTAAGAGGAATTTCGCAGCGAAAAGTACTTTTATTTGATACCCTTAGTATTTCCTTTCGTTTGAGTATAATATTGAAAATTTTCCATTTTTTTGCAAAAAATCGAAAAATTTTTTTTCACTCAATATTATACGTTATTATACTCAAATGAAAGGCAATTCAAAGAGCTATTTCACAGTACATAAATCTTTGGGAAATTCTTAGATTTAGTATGGAATTTGCATTGAAATGCATTAAAATTTCCATAATCGATCCTCCATAATCATCATTTTCTCAGGAACTAAGAGGAATTTCGCAGCGAAAAGTACTTTTATTTGATGCCCTTAGTATTTCCTTTCGTTTGAGTATAATATTGAGTGAAACAAAAATTTTTCCATTTTTTGCAAAAAATCGGAAAATTTTTTTTCACTCAATATTATACGTTATTATACTCAAATGAAAGGGAATTCAAAGAGCTATTTAACAGTACATAAATCTCTGGGAAATTCTTAGATTTAGTATGGAATTTGCATTGAAATGCATTAAAATTTCCATAATCGATCCTCCATAATTATCATTTTCTCAGGAACTAAGAGGAATTTCGCAGCGAAAAGTACTTTTATTTGATGCCCTTAGTATTTCCTTTCGTTTGAGTATAATATTGAGTGAAACAAAAATTTTCCATTTTTTGCAAAAAATCGAAAAATTTTTTTCACTCAATATTATACGTTATTATACTCAAATGAAAGGGAATTCAAAGAGCTATTTAATAGTACATAAAGCTCTGGGAAATTCTTAGATTTAGTATGGAATTTGCATTGAAATGCATTAAAATTTCCATAATCGATCCTCCATAATCATCATTTTCTCAGGAACTAAGAGGAATTTCGCAGCTAAAAGTACTTTTATTTGATGCCCTTAGTATTTCCTTTCGTTTGAGTATAATATTGAGTGAAACAAAAATTTTCCATTTTTTGGCAAAAATGACAGTGTATACATCATCCTTTTTTGCAAAAAATCGAAAAATTTTTTTTCACTCAATATTATACGTTATTATACTCAAATGAAAGGGAATTCAAAGAGCTATTTAACAGTACATAAATCTTTGGGAAATTCTTAGATTTAGTATGGAATTTGCATTGAAATGCATTAAAATTTCCATAATCGATCCTCCATAATCATCATTTTCTCAGGAACTAAGAGAAATTTCGCAGCGAAAAGTACTTTTATTTGATGCCCTTAGTATTTCCTTTTGTTTGAGTATAATATTGAGTGAAACAAAAATTTTCCATTTTTTGGCTTGGAACCACAGTACGTATGAGTATTTATTTTATTTATCAAACGTCGTGTGGATTTGTTGAATTTTAATACGTTATAACATTTTGATTTATTCAAAAAATTAAAAAAAAAAAAAATAATTAAAAATTGTGCTATTTTTGAAATCGCAACTGTTTTAGACATAAAGCGCTCTATTTTTTAATAATTTAAACCTTGTTTGTTTGTACATTTTAAATATATAATTATTATTATTAACAACATTTTATTTATTTTATAAATTTGTAATAAATCAATCTTCCAATAAATAATTATTCTATTGTTTTCAATAATGAATACCTTTCACTACTGTTTGTTATAAAAATTCATCACGATAGTTTTGGAAATTCTAAACATCTTAATGTTCGTACGTTAACAATACAAAACTTGAAATAAAATTAAAATAAAATATTGCAATTAAAACTTATCCGGTTAAATTAGCTTGTAAGAAATTTTGTAAGCGGATATTTTCAGTAAAGTGAACAAAGCAAATAACTTTAATAAAGGTTTTTTTACTATACTGTTTTGTGATATTAAAAATTCAAATTTTGTTATGGGCAACAACAGGAAATGTGTCAGTTAAAGTACGTATTAGCGGCAAACCAACTGTTCTGGATTTTCGACGCTCTTTAAGAATTTGTTACCCGTTGCTAGTAAGTAGATTTGGTAGAAGGATTCCGTTCAAACTGCTATAACTCAAAAACCGTCAGAATTTTTAGAGAAATTTTTACCAGAAGATAGAATGAAATTCAAGATAAATAATTAACTGTAAATTTTTTTGTCTCGTACATAAAAATCTCTATACATAAATTGGGAAAATTATAATTAAGTTTTAAATAAATCCGCATATAGTGAGCCTAGTCAATTTTTATTTTTGTCGAATTGTATTGAATCGCTTTTTCTTTTATCAGCTCAACAAATTTAAATAAAATATTTTGTTTATTTCCGGATGAGATTTGGCAGTTAAATGAAATTCTCTTTTATCATGGGTAAAATCGAAAATGGAATTACATAAGGGACTAGGTACAAATGTGGTCCAATTTCCTTTAAATTTCGAGTTATATTTCATATTTACTAGAAGTGAAAGGGATACTGAGGCCTGATTACTGAGTGTCTCGTTAAAATTTAACTTGAATTCAAATTGTCTATGGGAAACAACAACAAATGTATCAGTAAAAGTCGCAGTTAGCGGATGTTTATTGGTATACTATAAACATGGATGGTAACTGAAACGAGCGCGGTTATCGGTAAGGGTAACGCTATTTTCTATTATTTTGGTAACGTTATTTTAAGGGTAACGATATTTTCTATTATTTCGGTAACGATATTTTTTATTATTTCGGTAACGGTACTTTTACGTTAACGATATTTCGGTTGAATCGGTATTTTAGCGATAACGCTTTTTTCTACTATTTCGGTAACGGTATTTTAAGGATAACGATTTTTTCAGTTATTTCGGTAAGGGTATTTTGTGGGTAGCGATAGTCAGTTGAAAGGGGCAATACCGCTAGCCTGCCAACACTGACTATAAGAGGTCTAATGTTTTTGGTAGTTACAAATATTAGCACAATACCATTCTACCCTCTCCACGTAGTGGTAGGTGTAGGATATAATAAAAAAAACATTAAATTTTAGTACACTCAAATAAATCCTTGGAGTACTTTAAAACAATTAATGACCCACATAAATAGCCAAGATTTGCAATAAACTACAAAATCGTATTGCAATTAATATAATAAATTATAAAAATGTTAATGTTACCTTAAGGATAAAATCCAAATCAGTGTTAAAAAAGCTACTTATACATATGAACGAAATATTATTACTCACTTTCTTTTTGTTAGCTGGTAACAAATTAAACTGTTGCAGTTCATGACATGGATTTTGTTATGTGACCTATAGTAGAAATATTAAAAGAATGAATGTTAAATATGAGAAATAAATTGTCAATGATTTATGACATAGTGAATTGAATTGAATGAATTTACAAACAAACAACAAAAAAAAAACAAATATATAAATATAAAAATAAAAAGCAAAAAGATAAGCTAACTTACCATTTAAGATCTTATAAGTTTTAATATATCAATAAAGCTTCAAACTATATTTAAATCCTTGTAAGTAAATCCAAGATACATATATGCATGTTTTGTGATCCCCAGTTTTATTATAATACATACAACATAATTATCAATCTTATTTAAAATCAAATTTTATTGAATGAAAAGAAATCTAAATATAAACTCTTAATAACTAAATATAATTATGTACAAATTCAAAATGTACAATGAATTTGATATAAAACTTTACAGCTACTAAAAAAAAATGTCATGCAGTATTATTTAATTAAACTACATATGATTATGGAAGAACTTGGCTGGGGTTAATGATTACATTATTTAAGTTCTTATATAATGCTAAATTGGCACTTAATGGAAAATTATTTAAAACAAAAAACAGAAAAACTTATATGCTAGATTTAAAATGATAATACTTAATTGAAGTGGGATTTTTTTATAATAAAAAGTAATAAATCATTATATGATTTGTTTGTTTTTTTTTTCGTTATAATTTCACTTAAAATAAATGTAATTAAAATGTTAATTTTCAATTTTAGTTTAATAATGTTTGCAAAAGTATAATACGATGTTATTTAAAATGGTTATGTGTTAAATATTTACAGTCTTAAATTTTTCATACATAAAATATAATACACCATTTCATAGAGTACTTAAGAAAATAATATTTTTTGATTTAAGAATTGAGAATTCATGTATCATTCACAAAGAGCCAGATCGCTAAATTTAACCACATCTGGTGCCGAATTACGGCATTCGTGATCGAACGAAATTGTTCGAAAACTGTTTTTTAAAAAAGTTACCACAATAATACTAATAATGATACCACCAACTTAAACTTTTATTTCCAATCTGGGGCCAAACTACAACATCCCTGATGGAAAATATTCCGTTCTAATGTTTGATTTTTAGAAATAAAAAACTAATTTTGATCGAAAAATTACGATCACGAATGCCGTAATTCGACCCCTGACTTTTTTCTTTAGGTTTTTTTTAAGTCCCCGGTCTATGTGAACAAGCTACAGACTTTGGAAGCCCTCAAAGAGAATATCCGACAAGAGTGCGAAAGCTAGTCTCCCGAAGTTCTTTACAGAACGATGGAATTTGTGGCAAAAAGAGCTCAAAAGCTCATCAACAATGGCGGCGCCCACTTGACCGATATAATCTTCAAAAATTAATGGAAACAACTTACAAAGTCCAAATAAATATTTAAACAAAAATATATTATGTCGTTTCATTTTAAAGATATATCAAAACAATATCGGCTGAATGTACCATAATATTTCTTGCAGTACTATAAGACCCTATATATAGAAATTTTATAAAAGATGCATTTCACTTTGACAGAAAAAGTTTTATTCCATTTTATATATAAGTAGCGGTGTATACTATTCCAATGTAATTCAAATTAAGATGATCCGATAAATATTAAAGCAAACACAATTTTTAAAACTTTTGACTTTTCACAAAAAGTAAATCGCGAATAAAAAGAAATTAACAAGAATTACAAGAAAATAAAAACGACAATTTTTAAGTGGCTCTACAGAGTTTCTGCGTGCAAAATATAATTTAAATATGAAGACTCAAGGTCAGATAATACAAGGAAACACAACAAATTTATTTCTCAACATAATCTCCTTTAAGCTCGACAAATATCCCAAGCGATATTCAATAGCTTAGATACCCTGCTTATACACTCACCAAAAAAAGTCTGTAATGGTAACTGAAGATTTTGCTGTTTTTTGGGGAAAATTTTGCTAATTTAAGCCCAGCGGTATTTCTTGCTAATCTTAGCAACACATGTCTGCTGACAAGAAGTACAATGAAATTTAAGTTAACTTTTTGTAAAGTGGAATTTAAAATCTGTTTGCTTAAATCAGCAAAACAATATTACTAAATAGTACAAAATTTCCAAAATCTTTTTTTCGAGCATCAAAATTTTTTTATTTTATTTAATTTTTTCAAAAAATATTTTAGACGAAATTAAAAAAAAAAATCAAAGGCTTAAAAATTGTAAAAACAGACGAATTTATCATTTTGTTTTAATTTGGTAATATCTGTTTTGAAAAATATTTTAGTCAATTTTTTTTTTCCTTTAAGGTCTTAAATTGTTTTTGGGGCTGATTTTTAGAACTAAAAAAAAACGTTTTTAGTGCTGTTTTAAGTGGATATCCTATTTTTTGTTATGAGTAGGTATTTTCACTTCCGATTCCTTTTTTATTCTATGTAACATTTCAAGGCAATTTAAGTTTGCAGGAGTAAGTTTTAAATAGAAATAACATTTCCTTTAATATCCTTTTTTTTAAAAATAGTAATATTTTTGCTAATTTTAGCAAATCGGTTTTCAGTAATTTGTAAATGATTTCTGAAATAAGCAACAAAAAATTGAAAATGTTCTGTAACAATTCTGTAATTTTTAAAATGTAAATAGCAAAAATAATAATAATAATTCTTTTACTAAAAATTAATACAGAAATAGTAAAGTGGGATTGAAAACCGTTTACAAATTTTTCTACTAACTTTTTTTCTGAGTGTAGCAAAAACTGACTAGCTCCTTAAATTAGCCATCAACCGCAAATATTTTTCCAATGAAGCTATATCTGGTGAATAAGGTGCGTGATGAAGCAATTCGTACTTTAATTTATTGATATTGGCCTATTTTTCCATGTGACCAATTTTATACATGTTTACAAATTCACTTAGATCGTTTATTTTTGATGGCTCCAAAAAAATACTAAACAACGTTGCGCCTTTAAACTAAAAACATATATAGACTGCCATAATGCAGAAAACGCATTTAAAGTTTCCATTTTAGCCTAACTAGGTTGCCACTCAATGCGAAAAATAGATATCAATACCATTTTTTGATATGTTGTAGATTGTGGTTGTGACCCATGACATTACAAAGGGTTTCACTCGTTACCAAGCTAATTATTCGCTTAATTACTTTTGTTCGCGATGTCCCAAAATTCATGGGTGGTCATTACCCTATTGCTTACAAAAAAAGTGAGAATAATGCGTTTCCAGACTGGTTACTGATATCGAAGAAATAAGTGATTACTTACAATAGCAAAGTAAGTAGTTACTCTTAGTAAAATAATAGTGGACCTTATTCAAGTAAAATTTTCTTACTTTAAGAAATCGATAAGAATAATTTGCATTTGAATTTATAAAAAAAAAAAAAAAATATCTACTTTTTGCATTAAAAAATTTAAGTTTATATAGATGTAATGTCATTTCACATTAAAATCCTAAAATTTTTCGAAATCTATTTTTACAGCAGACAATTTTCTATTTTGTTGTATAATTTTTCAAAACAAATTAATTAATAAATGTTAAAAAAAAATAGAAATACGATTTTGGTACTTATTTCAGTAACTATCAGTAATTTATAATGTTGCATATATGTACATATTTGTACTTCTACCACCCATAAATAATTTTTTAAAGTAATTCAAAGGCAATGACCTATCATTACATAGTAATCCACAAAGTAATGACCAGTCATTACCATGTTTTTGCTGGGATATTATACTTTTGCTAGCTTAAGCAAATGTGCGAATACATGTAATCAAATGTGTATAACTATGTTGTACTTAAGAAACTTTTCGTTAAGTTTCGTCAAGTGTCATTTGCTTAAGCAAACAGCGAAACTGACCGCACTTTACTTAAGGAATCAACTGTTTTTAGAAAAACTTTTTATGAAAAAAATAAACAAGTTGCAATCTACGCGGAAATAATTTTATAGAAAATTTAATTGAAAATTATAAAAAACAAACGCGCATGTATGACAAAAGGGATAGTTTTTGTTATTGTTTTTCGATTGAGATGCAGGCACTGTTGCATTTTTTAGTACTTTTTATTTATGTTTAAAATCGTTTCTTTGAATTCTTTAAAATAAATATAGATTTATTTGTTAATTGTAAAATATTTATAAATTGTACATATTATATAATATTTTTCGAAAAAATACATATGTTTAGGAAATATAAGAAGAAAACAGTTTTTGCAAAAGTACAAATATTTGCAACTAAGTGTAGTAAGTATTTAAGTTTAAAAAGTACATTGTAGACACCCAAAAGTCGTCAATAAGTTGATTAAGCATTTGATAGACTTATCGTTAATTTTTGACAGTAGCTTAAGTTAGCAAAAGTATAATATAGTTAGCCCTTAACTTGTCTTGAAGTAAATGAACGATATGTTTTATAAGGCTGCCACGTTTTATCAAAGTAATTTTTGTCAAACTACTGCCGACATCTATATGTGAGGTCGGCTAATTTTTTGGATTGCCCTCGTAAATATCCGCGTATCCTTGCTACGATTTTACGTAAGAAAATCTCTTCTTTTTTTGACCGTGTTTTATATGAATTTACGACACCGTGCGTTGTTAAATAATTACATTAGCTTCAAAAACTGATACTTTCAGATCTGTAATTGATATACAAAACAGCGTGATAGAAAGTACACTAAAACTGAAATCTAGTTTAAACTGGATTTTAGTGAAAATCTGTTTTTGTACAATAACTGAACATAAAACAGTTTCATAAAAAAATTTTAGAAAAATCTAGTTTCATAACTAGATTTACAGCCCAGTTACAATATGTTTCCACATTCCACAGCATTCAGCAAAAATATAGTAGGAAATTTACATATGACATCACACTCAGCAAAAAAAAGTTTGTAATGACAATTGAAATTTTTGTTATTATTAAGGGAAATTTTGCTAATTTGAGCACAGTGGTATTTTTTGGCTAATCTTAGCAACACATGTCTGCTAACCTAAAGTAAGTAGAAAAAATTAGTAGCCGCTACTAAATTTTACTATACTTTTTGTAAAGTGAAATTATTATTATTATTAATATTAGTACAATAAAATTAGTATTAAAAATTAGTAAGCGCTATTAAATTTTAGTAAATTGCTAAAAACTGCAATTTTAAATCGATCTGCTTAAATCAGCAACAGATTTTACCTAATATTAGTGAAATGGAAAGAGCAGGAATGTGAATACCTGACATTGGCGAAATTCTGTACAAGGTTTATAAATTAACAAAAATTGTTTGATAAATTATAGTGAACTAAACTAAATGAATTGTAAAATATAGAAACATTTTGATTTATAAAAAAAATTATTAAAAATGCACAATTGTTACATTTTAAAGCTGCTAATCTAAAAAATCACAAATTTTTTATATTTGTTGTCGAGCAACAAAATTTTTTTATTTTACTTATTTTTTTAAAAAAATATTTTATACGAAATTAAAACATAAACTAAATTATGATTTTGTTTTAATTTGATAATTTTTGTATTTGAAAAATATTTTTTGGAGTCAAATTTTTGGATTTTAACGTCAAATTTTAAATGTTTTAAAGTCTGATTTTTAGAACATTTTATTGCCTTGAAGTGGATGTCCTATTTGTGGACATGAGTCGGTTGTGAAAAGTATTTCACTTTCGATCCCTTTTTTCAACCTGTGTAGCATTTTAAGGCAATCTATATTTGCAAATATACATTTTAATTAATAGAAATAAAATTTTTTAAAATAAGTTAAATGTTTTTGGCAAATCGGTTTTCAAAATTTTGTAAAATAATTTTTGAAATTAGTAACAAAATTTGTAAATGTTCTGCAAAAATTTTTTAATTTGTAAAATGTAAATAGCAGCAAAATTTACAAAATATTAAAAATTTAGAACAAAAAATCATTACAAAAATAGTAAATTTGGAAAACCGTTTACAAATTTTTTTCTAACTTTTTTTCTGAGTGCATCTTGTAAAAATAAAAATAAAATAATAACTTTCAACTATTTAAACTACTATAAATTTACAATATATGTTATGTATGTTGTAAAATCAATCAAAATTGCGTTCAATTGCCGGCAAAGCGTCCGCAACGGTTAAGTCGCATTGGTATTTTATGGAATTAACGATATTGACAGTAGACGATTGAAAACAGCGGTTCAGTAGTTGAAGCGAATTTGCCGTTGGTGACATAACGTCGGTAATTCAAAAAATTTGGTACATTTTCAAATATCTTAAGTTTAGTTTTACAAACAAAACAGTGCTTTGCTAGGTCTGAATTGACTCTATTTATTTTTTGTTATTTTTAATATGGTGTTTTGCCAGTACTGTTTTAATTTAGGCGAAAAGATACTCATATTTGTGCAAACATGCATTCTGATCTCCAATTAACAATCCCTGAGATAAATATGTATTTTCACCCCTGTTCTGAGTTCTGAAACTTTTGAATTAAAGCGAATTTTTGAAAGCACATAAAATTAAAAATTTCAGAAATTTCCTGTTCCACAAAAAAAATTGAATTCATGAACAATTTTTAAAAGTATTGAAACATGAATTTACATTGGCAACATCTTTCATGTATGATTTATTCAGCTGTCAAAAAAAAAATAAATGAAAAGGATGCATAATTTTTGTTAAAAATAAAAAATATTAAAAATTGATTTAGAAAAAGCATTAATCATTGGAGTAAATGTTACTTTGTAAGAACAAACCCAAAATTGCGGTACATTGAAATATTAAAGGTCATTTGTTTTGTTTATTTTCTGCAATGTCAGTTTGCTAGTGATGGCACGAAGAAAATCGATTTTTTTGTCATTTTTTTAGTGATGACACTTAAAATAACGAAAGATCTAAAATGGAACTAAGTGACAAAAGCATCATCTTTTGCAGATGTAGAATTTTTTGCCTATATAATTCTTATAAGAAGATGTTAACATCTTTGCAAATTGATGAAAGATGTAGGTCAGTGGGGAAAGCCTATTCACTTTAGAATTTTTTTATGTGGATTCAAAACTAAAACAGTGTTTCTTTCATAGCGGTAACTTATTGTTAACACCGCTGGTAAATTAAAAGCATTTTATAAACAGAACATACATATATTCAATTTAAGCTTAGTGTTGTTTAGTTTTCTTCGATCTTCTTAACATAATTAATATTTTTGTCTCAAATGAGCTTAAAAACTTTTTTTAAAAAAAATTATAACTATTTACTAATCCCAATATTTCGTCACCACATTAGGTGACTTCTTTAGGGGAAATTTTTATATAAAAATCACCCAATGTGGTGACGAAATATTGGGATAATTAATTATATTTTTTTTTTGACAAAAATAGTTTAAGATTTCAACAAAAATATACAATTTAAGATTATTTTTTTTTTACTTTTGTTTATAAAATATTGTGGTTGGCAAATTGAATTAAAGTTTAGCTGTGGAATTTTTTTAACTATGTACATATCTTGTCGCAAATTTCCTCACGACATCTGTCAATTTCCTTACTAATTCAATAAAGACTTTGCTTTGTAAAAGAATGAGAAAACTTATAAATTAGTAGCATCAAAAGAAAAATGTACTTTCTGTTATAAACTAGGAAATGGTGTAATTAATAAGTACCTACTATTTATGCCGTAATTTGTAATAACATTAGATGGTATTAGCCACTAAATACGGCTGCTTTATATGACAATAAACTTTTGCACCTTCGTTCATTTACAATATTCATTTACTCATGTTATATTTTGACAGCTGCACTTGTTGCTGCATTATTGCTATTGCCATTGTTATTGCTATTGACCAAATTGTTGTTTGTGGTATTATTTGTATTTTGTCCAGTATTTGCTGTTACAGTTGTGCCAGTGGCATTAACATGATGATGTTGTTGTTGTTGTTGCTGCTGTCCTCTTACCAATTCCATATATTGAAAGGGCACATGAAAATTTTGTCCTTTATGTTCTACAATCAAATGACCACGACATGAAGAGGCTCCCACAACAGTGACACTTTCACCTTTTTTCAATTGTTCTGTGGGCGGATTAGTAATCGTATCCTCTGGGAAATTCATTTTCATAATACGACTTTGTGGAAAACTTAGTTTTGTGTTACCGGTTATGGTGTAGTTGCGTGATGTTGGCACTGGTGGTGGACGTTCCTTGTTGAAAAGAGAATTAAGTGCAGCGGAATGTTAGAAGGATTAAAAATAATACAATATAATTTACATAACAAAGATGTGCATGTACGATGATATAAAATAAATGAATATGAATTTACAGCTGTAAAAAATAAATTAGTATGTTTATAAATAAACCTTATTTAACGGTAGATTGCAAATTTGATAACTACAAAGAAGATTATTGTCGATTGAAATACATTATTGAAAGTTCATTCATTCGAAGATTTTTTCAAAATAATTTAAGCCATCCAAAAATAATTATAAAGATTCGTTAAATGTCATTTTAACCCATATAAAAAATCTTGCTGTCAGTTGTTATATCGATAAAACATTGTTCGCTACACAAATCAATTCTTCAGACGTTATTTGGGTGTCAATAAGTCCGTAACTTTTTAAATTCCTCGCCTCTTAACTGAAAGGGCAACACAGGCATCTGTCAGTTGGCTCCTGTCAACATTTGAACAAGCTGTTTCATATAGTTTGTTCCATTGACTACTGATCGATTTGACTACTGATCGATTTGAGGAGAAAATAGAAAAAAGTGAATTTCGTGTACTTATTTCAGCATTATTTTTTGCGGAAAAAACCATCACTCAAACCAAGGGAGCTCTGCACCATCAATTTCAATGGTAAAAAAGTGGTACAACAAAAATTCAAGATATGCGAGAGATTGCGGAAACAAAAGGTTGGCTTTGTGGTTTTAAATTCGAATGATTACTTGGGTATGATAAAGCTTTGAATCACTTAGGTTTAAGAAAACTTTCCGCCGCGTTTGCTCACAATCGTGTGACTTCGCTTCCATGGCAAAAATCCATGAATTATTATTCTACGAATTGCTCCCTCATCCGGATTTAGCACCGAGTGACTGTTTCTTGTTGCCAAACCTGATGAAATTGCTCGGCGGAAAGAGATCTAACTCCAAAGGTGAAATCATCTCACAAACAAATATCTATTTTGATGACCTCGGCAAATATAATTTTTTGGAAGGGATAAAAAAAATTGGAGAAACGTTGGGCCAATAGAAAGCAATATATAAAATTGCATCCTAAAATATATTTAAATAAATAAATACAGGGTAGGTGGATTCATATGGAGACTAGGTTTAAATAAGGTCTGATTTTCTTAAAATTTGGAGGCGTTATTTATGGTCTCATACAACATTTCAGTGGGATATCTACTGTTTTGTGTGTCTAACTGCCACACAAATTCAGATAGGACCTTTTAATGAATATGGTTCGATTCTTTCACATCATATCTTTATATTTCCGACCAGTGGATTAATTACAAGGTTTAAATAGACTCAAGAACAGACGAGCAGACGGACTGACTGACATCAACACAACCACTTTCTATCCTGACAATGTAGTAATGTAGAATATACAAACTGGCGAAAATAAAATTTGATTTTTTTTTCTCCTTTTGTTGATTTACAAGCGAGAGAAAACTGCTAGAGGTAGAACACAAAACAGACCTTAATAGCTTAAATCATTTACAACAGAGCTATATAGTCGTTTTTGCTATATCTCCAGCAATTTTCTCTTGCGTGTAAAAACGTCTTTCAAAAAGAAATTGATTTTTATTTTTTTAATATTACTATAGCCCGTATGACACTAGATATATTTTGCATTGGATAAGTATTGAGAGCACTGCCTTTCCTATAATCATTTGATAAATACAGATTTATACTATATAAGGATTTTTTTCGAATTTTATATAAATCTTCCATACAAATTTAAGTAGATATAGACTTGCTTATGAGTTATAGATATAACTACTTAAAAATTAAGAATGTATAAAAATGCTGCCAAGTCTTAGAAGTTATTGGATTTTCTCTTTTAAATGTAAACAAAAATATATGTTATAAAAATACTTGAAATTTTTGAATTTTTAATTTGATAAAATGTTGAAAACATGAAAAGCTAACAAATGAATTATGTGTTTGTAGGGCAAACAATATAATTGCTCTATTTCGTGTTCCTGTGAAGTCCATATACGACAACAGTTTTCGTACAAAGGCGGACCCAAATGTTCAAATTGTATTTGTTTACAAAAAAATAAAACTTACTTTAGTTTTCTTTGATCTTCTTTTTTATATTGAGCTTAAGAAATTTTATTTATAAAAAAATAATGATAAATATTTATTTATACCAATATTTCGTGACCAAATTTGGTGACTTCTGCAGGCGAAATTTTTTTTTTATAATTAATAAATGAAAATTGTAAATTGAAAACTTATATATAACATTTTATTATATTGGTAATAATTAATTTTTTGTTAGTCTGATGTGCTTTTAGATTCTTGAAAATTCTTTTAGTTTCTTCGATCTTCTTGATTTGTGTATTATTTTTTTATATTGAACTTAAGATCTTTTATTTATAAAAAATTAATGATAAATATTTATTTGTCCCAATATTTCGTCACCACATTGGGTGAATTATAAATTGAAAACTTATATATAACAATTGTTAAAATTGTTATAAAAAAAATCGTCATAGTGCTTACAGGCGTTACACAATTTACGTTTAATTTAGTAAAAATTTTATCAAAGCCATGCTTTATGTGATATTGGGTGTAAATTATATACATTTGAAGTGAATTTAATCTAAAAAGACTACTGCGAAGTCTAACATGAATGTTTTAAAAATTTAAACATTTATGTATGTATTAAATTTGTAGAATATTTTTACATTTTAATGTTCTTTATCAGCAACCTCAACATCCTTAAGATTTAAAAAATTCTCATCCCTTTCACAGAGATATAAAATGTCAATTTCATTCTTTAATGAAATATTCCACTTGCTGTACAAAGAAATTTCAATCAATGATAATAACAATTTAGTAAGTAAATAAGTCATAAACTACAATAAAGTACATGCCGGAACATTATCACATACCCATTTTGAAAAAAAACGAGCTTTTGTTAGCCAATGTTTGTAGAAATACTTACGCATACAACTAAAACTATATATGTGCATATGTGTGCATCTATGTATGTGTGTGTGTGTTTGTTTAAATGCCAACAATAACAACATCAACTACTTACCAAGTCTAATCCAAAAAGGCTACATGTTTGTTGTATTATCTTTGTGTCACATTTTTCATTTGGATCCGGTGGTGGAGTACCAGCTATCGGTTGTGGTCTTGGCCTCGTGACCGTACCTAGATTTGTGGTTTTTGCTGATAAACGCGGCAGGGAAGTTGATAATGTAGCGGTGGCGGCTGCTGCTGCTGCTACAACTGCATTAGAGGCTATAAACATTTCAATGAATGAATGATTAAAGAAAACAAAAAATAACAAAAACTAAGTTAAATAATGAAAATTGAAGTCTTATATTTTATGATAAAACGTAAAATTTTATATTTAATGATGAAAATACAAGTGAATGTGCGAAATAATTTTGTGTCTAGCGATGACGTTTTTAAAAATTCTAAAAATTGTATGAATATGTATGAGAATATTGCAAGAGCTTAAACTGATGTCTTTGACTGTTTACTTATTTGGAGTTATTATTGTGAGACGACTTACTACATGTCGCAACGGTTCCTCTAAATTTACAAATTTTCAGTAGAGGCAAAAAATTGTTTTGTTTGTAAAAATAAAAAGAATAAATATTACTACAAATTAAAACAAACTGGATCTTCTGCAGATCATCTTAGATATTCTGTCAGCCATGCTGATTATACAAAATTAAATAAAGTTTTTGCAAAGTGGAATTTAAATTCTGTTTGCTAAAATCAGCAAAAACAAGTAAGAGCGGCTAAATTCGGCTATGCCGAATCTTATATACCCTTCACCATGGTTGGGAAAAAATTGAAGTTTATATATGGACATATATGGATTGGACAGATTTATATACGGACGCCTTTAAGAGGAAATTAACCATTTAATTTGGTGATAAAACTTGGACTCGGAAAGATTTATGGATCCAGAAAATAGGTATTTAAAAAAAATTTATGTTTTGGGCATAACTTTTTTGTATCTGAACCGATATTTCCGAGTTTTTCAGCAAATATGTAATACTAAAGATTTTCGATCTTTTGCTTTATAAGACGTATACATAGGTCATATTACAGCTCTAGAATAGTGTTTGTTGTTTGTGTATAAAAGTTGAAGAGGTGAAAGAAAAGAATTTCAACAAATCTTTAAAAGAAATCACTAGAACTGCATGTGTTTTATTTCTACAAAAAGGTTTGATTTAGCTGGCAAATTTGCATTTGGGATTTTATTTTGCTTTTTTATTAAAAATATTTTTAATTTCTTTAGCTTAATTTTTAAAATTTGAAGGAAAATAGTTTATAATTTTTTTTTATATAAATTATTATAAGTTATGACCTAAAATAGTTGCACTCAAAGGGAAATTATGAATAAAATTTTCTTAATATTCTTTTAAATCGGAGCAAAAAATAGAAATAAAAACGTTTGTATTTTGTTTGTATCAGAGGGTTTCATACAAATTTTGATGTTTTTAGTCTATTTATGGATTATTTAATTATTAATATAAAATTTTATAAAAATTAATTATTAAATGTTAAAAAAAACAAAACAAAAAAAGTCTTAAGAAAATAAAAAAAAAGTACAAAAAAAAGTGAATTGACCGGGATTCGAACCCGCGGCCTTAGAGAAAAAAAGTATTTGTGACATAGCGACAACTGAGCTATTAAAGCTCACACAAATTCGTCGTTAATAGAGGTACATGTAAAAAAGTCTTCGTTCATTAGAGATTTGTTTGGTTTTTATTAAAATGACAAATCTTTGTATGTGTGTTGTTTGTGTATAAAAGGTGCAGATGAAAGAAAAGAATTTCAACAAATGGATGTGGGTGTTATGCGTAAAATTCTATATACTTTATAGGGTCTAAGATCAATATTGTAGAAATTACAAACGGAATGACAAACTTATATATTCCCTTCTACCTGTGGTGAAGGGTATAAAAATTACTAAATATTATTAATATTAATACAAAATTTCAAATTTATTTTTTTATCGTCCATCAAAATTTTTTTATTTTTTAAAAAAATATTTTAGACAAAATTAAAAAAAAAAAATCAAAGGCTTAAAAATTGTAAAAACATAAACGAATTTATCATTTTGTTTTAATTTTCCAATTTCTGTTTTAAAAGATATTTTTAGTCAATTTTTTTTTACTTTTAAGGTAAAACTTTAATTATTTTTAGGGCTGATTTTTAGAACTAAGAAAACTTTTTAGTGCTATTTTAAGTGGATATTCACTTCCGATAACTTTTTTTAATCTGTGTAACATTTTAAGGCAATTTAAGTTTGTAGGTGTAAGTTATAATTAGAAATAATATTTCCTTCAATATCCACTTTTTTAAAATTAGTATTTTTTTTTTTTGCTAAATTTGAAAAATGATTTCTGAAATTAGGCAGCAAAATTTTGTAAATATTATGTAAAAAATGTACATAGCAAAAAGATTTACTAAATAATATTTTTTTTACTAAAAATCAGTACAAAAATAATAAAGTGGAATTGAAAACAGTTTACATATTTTTCTACAACCTTTTTTTTCTGAGTGTAACAAAAATTTTTCATAAATTATATTGATCTTAACTGTATGAATTTATAAAAGAAAGTTATGTAAAATGCACAAATTAACTAAATTATTTTTAAATACACTTGATGCTAATATTTTTTGAAATTGCCTTATCGCCATTCATACTGAAAACCAAAATACGTACATATTTTGGTTATTTACAATTTTCGATTTGAAATTTGTATAGAATTTGAAAGTTGAAAACTTAAAAAAAAACGAAAATACGTATTTTGTGGTTCAGGTAATCACAAATTTATTTTTTTTTTTTTTTTTTGTCGAACAACAACATTTTTTATTGTATTTATTTTATTTTTTTTTGTTTTTCAAAAAATATTTCAGACAAAAATAAAAATAGTAAAATCAAACGAATATTTCCTTCAATATCAATAACTTTTGCTAATTTAGAAAAAATATATAAAATTAGTATATTTTTTGTTGGCTAATTTTAGCATATTGGTTTTGAAAAATTTGTAAAATGATTTCTAAAATTAGCAACAAAAATTTGTAGATATTCTGTAAAAAATTTGTGATTCGTTAAATGTAAATAGCAAATAAATTTACTAAATTATAATTGTTTTTGCTAAAAATCAGTACAAAAATAGCAAATTGGGATTGAAAATCGTTTAAAATTTTTTTTTACTTACTTTTTTTCTGAGTGTATATAAAAAGTAAATACTCTTTGGTAATTCGTATAAATTTACCGTCGGTCAGATATTGTAACGTTATCCTACCAAAAACACTCAGATTCTTAATACCTACATAAAACCCCAAAGCAGCATATTTAAAAAGAAAACACTTTAATTTCAGAGCAGTTTTTTTATAAAAAAAATTCCCCTACTCCTGAGGACTTTTTCACCCAAAAACCCCAAGGTTCTAAAACATTTTCTTTAGAAAAACTTTAAATTTTTAAAATTTGTTGGTGGTTTCTACCATTAGATTCTGGGGGCTTTTTTATAAGAAAATCCTTAGATTCTAAAAATATATTTTTTTTCTTATTAAAATTTGAAACATTTTCTAATTTTTCGACATCGACAAATAAAAAAAATAAATAAAAACATGCTTTAACAACCCTGTATACACTTTGTTTGTTTTGCGAAATTTGCGAAATTCAAGAGCAAAGTTTGACAACTACCACTGGCATTGCGTTTATTTCGATTGAGCGTGGCAGTTATGTCATACTTTATTTTTGAATTTCGCGAAAACCATTTTTTTTAAGCATTTTTTGCTGAATTTTATTTGGAAAATTTTTCTAAAGTAGCAAAGAAATTAAAAAATATGCTTTATTGACAAACTGTCGCAATGCGAGACTATCTAGACTGCGATTATCAAGTTTGGGCTTTACGGATAATGAAAAAGTTGCAACTTATTTAGACAGACAAAAAAACATATTTCAATTCAAATATTTCGAAAAATACTGTCAGACTACACCTTTTCCAATTGTATTTCAGAAATACAATTGACTATTATGAAATACAATTGTCTATTCTGCAATACAATTAACTACTCTGAAATACAATTGACTATTTCTGAAATACAATTGACTATTTCTGAAATATAATTGACTATTATAAAATACAATTGACTATTCTGATATACAATTGTCTATTTCTGAAATACAATTAACTATTCTAAAATACAATTGACTATTTCTAAAATACAATTGACTATTTCTGAAATACAATTGACTATTTCTAAAATACAATTGACTATTTCTGAAATACAATTAACTTTTTCTGAAATACAATTGACTATTTCTGAAATACAACTGACTATTTCTGAAATACAATTGAATATTCTGAAATACAATTCACTATTCTAAAATACAATTGATTATTCTTAAATATAATTGACTATTTCTGAAATATAATTGAAAAAGGTATAGAATCAGAACCTAGTTTTGTTTCATCAACCACCATCGTTGAGTTGTCCTTACTTATAAAATTCACTCCAAATAAGTTTAATAAACCGTCCAGAATTTATTAAAAATCTATAAATAAATTTTAAACTTACCTATTACTCCCATTGCATTATTACTGTTATGTGTCTTTTGAAGCTTAACAGATGTCATCATTAAGATATTTCCAGCATTATTCCGTGATCTCTGTTTAACACCACCCATTTTTTTACGCCACTGCCAACCACGCCATGTGGCCTGTATAAGAGTAGCGCTCTTATTACGTATCTCTGTGCGTAAATGTTCCAAATGTTGACGAATACCTTCACTTAAGAAAACATGACGTTTACCAGGAGCCCAAGCTAATGTAACAGAACCTTCAACTACCGGAGGATTTTCCATGGCATATTGCAAAATGATGTTACAACATTCTTCCATTTTATCCTCATTACGTCGTATCAAATGGAATGGTGCCAACATGCGATAACGAGCATTAAATTGTTTAAAACGCATACGATGTGGAAAACCGGATGCCATCAGATTGACTGTTTCTAAAACTTGTAACGAACGTATTTGTTTAACCACCGATATACGTTCAAAACAACCAGCAGCTTCTGAAGAATTACTGCGTATGCATCGTACAAAATGTGGACGAGCATGAACAAGGGTACGCAAGAGATTATCTAATCTAGTGTGGAAATCTTGTGTTAAAGTCGATACCGGTTCATCACCATTCAATAGGTCCGTGTGAGAAGTGGGTGCAATACGAAAACTCAAACCTCTGGGAACACTTTGTAGAGCGTATAAAGCTTTCAACTCGGAACCGAATAGATGTGTAGCAAAACCAAAATTACAAGTGTGTTTATAGAATACTGCCACCAAATCATCGGGTACAACATCACGATTGGTATCTAAAAAATCGGTAGCATCATATTCAACACGACCCGCAAAATGACGTATCATAAACATGCGAGGATCATGTGGCTCAGTGGTATGTTTTATCTCTAAGCGTGGAGAACTACGATGTTGTACTTTTATTTTGGCCACATAACTTTCGGCTGTACCACGGGCAGCACATTCAGCATCTAACATACTGAGTAGACCAGTTCTTAGCGAAGATATCAAATCAATACAAGGAACATTATCCACATAGTCTACTTCAGTATCGCATACTATGCCCTCATCCCTACAAGATTCCACAGAACTTTTGAAGATGTGGGTATTATAGAAATGTTGCATAGTTTCAGCACATAAATTAATGCATAAATGTTCCAATTGGGCATGTGGTGAAGGTTCTTCAAAGCCAAACATATCCAAGATACCAATAAAACCATCTGTAGCATGACGTACGGCATTATTTAAAGCTGCCATCGACTTGGAGCCCGAATTACCACCAATAGTAGAAGCATGTTGTGATGCTATATCTCCTTGATTATGCACCGACTCATTAGAATCTGAGCTAAGGGTGCCTAAGGTGGATCCCAAACGTTTTAAACTATTAGCTCGTCGCACTATGGTGGCTACGGTACGACAATAGAGGGCTTTAGCTAAAGAATCACGCGTCATATTAGACATATTAGCATCGCATACAGATTTTATCAGCTGACCACGGGCATTATGAGTTCTTGTGGTAAGGCCACGGAATAGTGCCGCTGGTGGTACACCTAGTAAACTGGCAACGGCATTCAGTTCTGTTTCACCTTTAACATCGACTTCTAGACTCTGCAAACAAATAAAATATACACACACAAATTAATTTAGCTTAGACACAAATCTTTTATGTTAATAGCAAATAGTTTTGTATCAAGTTAACAGAACAGTATGACTAAGCTACAGGTTGTTTCGAATATAAATTAAGTACTGATTGCTCACAGTACAGCAATGTTAATTACAGAGGTTGTTTACAGTATTACCACTTGATTTTTTTTAAACACGGGGCAATTTTTAAATATTTTAAATAAATTTGGAATAATTAGGGGGAAATCTAGGAGAGAAGTCGCGGGGTAATGTAGGAAATAGCAATTTTTAAAAATATTTTCGCATCCCAGCAAAACTTTCTATAAGATGTTTGAGGTATTACCAGCTAATAAGCATGATAATACCAATGTTTTGCTAAAAAGTAAGGAAAATACTCCGTGTTTTAAATGCTCCAATTTTTTTTAACAAATAATCCAATTTTCACTTGTCTTAGCTTATATGAAAGCTTTTTTTATTAAAGACATATTATTGGTTTCCCTGTCTATTAAAAATTAATTTTATATTTTTCAATATTTTCATAACTTACCTGACCATCAATAAATTGTACATTCCCCAATAATAGAACAGCGGCCAAAACTCTAACCACATCCAAAAATGGTATACCCAATATACCCAAACATGTCTTCCAGGCCTGAAAACGAACCGAATCCTCTTGTTCATTTTGAGAGACATCACCATTTTGTAAATAACGTAAATTAATTGGAGAATAACCTTCTAAATTTAATTTAACACGTTCTTCACGACTCAAACCAGCCAACATTTGATAGAAAATATGATAATTTTTCTCTTTTGGCAATGGCCTTATAACACGTGTTTGATCCAAAAAATAACAGTGAATTTTGGTGCGATACAAAGCACCATCTGTCACTTGCACTTCAATAAATTGACCAATACGACTGGATTCCGAATTGGTAGAAGTTTTTGCCGAACCCAAGGAACGTAATACTGTAAAAGCGGCAGCTAAATGTTTAAATGCATCTGTTTCAGGACCACCACCAGCGACGGCAAATAGTTGTCGTAGCAATAACATAGAACAATGAGTTTTACCAGCTCCTGAAGTACCGGATAGAATAATAGCCTGGGGATAACCTGTTTCAGCTTGTTGACGCACAGCTTCTTGTACTATTTTGCCCAGTTGTGGAGCCAATGGAAATGAACGGGTAGAGGATAATGTTAAGGGATTGCCAACATGCAAATATGGGTTAATTGAGAGTAATATAGGACCAACATTTGACTGAAAGTATAAAAAATAAACTGTAAACTTTAGTAAATTTTAAAACAGCTAGGTTAATTGTAGCAATATAGAAGCTTTAACTGCTAGTACTCCATTTTGAAGTTTTATTGGGAATTTAAACATGCAAAATGGAGACATGAGTTCAAGTTTTTCTAACAACACTGCTGCTAGTTATTGTAATTTTTGTATCTAAAAATACAAAAATATTTATTTTTTTTTATTTTCTATACATATTTTTGTATATTTAGTTAAGATTATTTTCTACCTTAAGTCCAGCTTTTTAAAAAAAGACGTATATGAATCACTATGGAATCTTTAACTGTTTTAATAATGCTGTTAATAACTTTAATATGAAATTTTTATCATAGAATTATAATGTTACCACCATTTTTTACACAAACATTTGTTCATACAGTACTTCAAGTGTATTGGTTCTTATATTTGCTTATTTCTATGTTTAACTCTTATTTATGTTAACATTTTGCCAGAAAGTTCAAATTAGTGGTCATAGCTGAGTGCTATAAGCATTTGCTCGACAAACCAAATGCCTGTGGTTCAATTCACAGCCACAGCGCATATAAAAATAAAAACTTTTTCTTTAATTTGTGTTGAATTTGGAAAACATTCTCGTGATGATGGTCTAACGGGTAATTTACGCCTGAACTTCTGTATGTTGAAAATTTCCTGCATGCAAATGTAGTGCTGAGCGAGAATTTTTTTTTTTTTTTATTTAATAAAGGAAAAAATTGTTTTGTTAGTGACTAATTTTGATGCTTAACTAAAAAAAATGCATGCCCACAGCAAATAAAGTGTTTGAATTCTGTATCTGAAAGATTCATTTATCATTAGTTAATTTTAACGCCTGTTTATCTATTACGAAAATTTTCTTGATTAAATATTAATTTTGTATGAACTTGTTTATGGGAGTGTGAAAAGTTCAACTGCGAGGGCGGATCAATAAGTCCGTGACTTTTCGAACCTCCCTCGTAGTTATATGAAATGCAACACTGCTCCCATCAAGTACCACCTGTTAATACACAATGTCAAATTTTGAGCAAGTTCCGTCATTTACTTTGCGTTTAACAGCTGTTGAAAATATACAACCTCGTGGATTTTTTTTAAAATGAAAAAAAGTGAATTTTTAATGTATTTTTTTCGAAAAAAAACCGTCAATCAAACCAAGTAAAAGCTTGATAAATACTATGGGGACTCTGCACCATCGATTTCAATGGTAAAAAACGTGGTTTACTGACTTTCGTTTTGGTCGCACAAGTACAAATGACGCTGAACATTATGGACGGCCAATTGAGGTTAATTCACCCGAAAATGTCGAAAAAAATCCAGATATGGTGTTGGCCGATCGAAGAGTAAAACTGCGCGAGTTTGTTGATGCCATAGGCATTTCATATGGCAGTGTGGTTTCGATTTTAAATGATCAGTTGGATTTAAGAAAGCTGTCTGCAAGATGGGTGCCGCGTTTGCTCTCAATTGACCATAAACGTAATCGTGTGAAGTGTGTAGTCTCAATGGCAAAGTTTAATGAATTAGGCTACGCCATATGATGATGTATTGAGCTAAAAGCAGATTATGGTGAAAAATATTTTTTTTTTTTTTGCAAAAAACTGAGTCATTCAAAAGTCACGGACTTATTGGTGCTACGTCAAATCATTGGTATATGCCACCAAGCCGACGACGTTGAAGGAACTCAGAGCCAACATTGAACGCGAAATAGCGGCCGTTACGGCCGAAATGTGTGACCGAGTCATCGAAAATTGGGTCCAACGAATCTACCGCTGACGACGTGCCCGCGGTGGCCATATGAACGAAGTCGAGTTCCATTCATAAATGTTTTGATTGTATTTCTAGTCGATCGCAAACTTTTGGAAATATCTCAAATGGTTTGCGTTTTATTAAAAAAAAAGTTGTTAAATACTTTGCCTTTGTTTAGACCAGGACTTAATTATGAACAGGCAATATATCAAATTAATCGAAGCTCTGTCACATCTTCCAAAATATTGGATTTCTAATCAATATTAAAAATATATTATTTTTAAATTGAAAACCTAAAAAAATATTAAAAATATGGACCATCGGAAAGAATTATGTCACCGCAGCCGTGGCATTTGATATTTTGTTTCACACATAATTGTCATACATAGATTCTTCTATCATAATAAAAAAATATTAAGATAATTCTTTGAAAACTTTTTGTCCTTTATTAGGACTGTATTAGGAAATTACTACCAAAAATGCGGTTACAATTAGTAAAATTTTCAATTTAAAGAGTGTAAAAGGGCAAAACCTGCGCGGGAGTATTTAGGGCTTCAGGTTGAGTTTGTAGTGGACTGTATAGCTTGGGCACCTAAATATGAAGAAGAGCTCGAGACAATTATAAAGGAGTTGTTGGTTGAGTTAGAAAAAAATGGGAAAAAGTATAAAAACAACAAAAGAATTAGTAATGTATTTTTGGAAAGTGCTTTATTGTGCTCACCGTTTCTGTTGAGGGTTACAAAGTAAGTGAAGTAAGTAATTATTTTAGGTATAAAGAAACTTCAATTTATCTTTATGTTTCAAAACCAGAATATGAATTTAGATAATTTCTATGTTGTTTACAATTCACAATAATTCATAGTTCATAGTTCAAACATTCCAACTATAACTATTTTGTTTAAATTCAATTTTGTTGGCAAATTCAAATACTTAATTTACAATTCTAAATATATAAAAAAAATTAGTTTATTTTAAATTGTTTATTGTCTAAATTTATGAATTTAGACAAAGAGTTTTATTTGAATTATTGCGTAAATCTTGGCCCGCGGGAACTCAATCTTACCAAAAAGCGTTTTTTGTAGCAAAATTTGTGTAAATGAGAGCGTTCTCTCTTTACCTGAACTTACCCGTACTTTTTGTCCGGGTAAAATTGTAAAACTATCAAATCAACACAAGCTGCTAATAAATAAATCATTTGTTTTTTACGGAATTGTTACACGGATGTGTCTGTCAGTTGTTAAAAATAAATAACAGAAACCATTTGATTTAAATTAAAAGTAGATCGATTTTTAAATAAATTATGATTTTGTGTTATTTTTGTTATTTTAACTCACAAACTATTTTTAAGTAAAGAAACGCGTTCCACAAAATTTTTTTTTAAATAAATTTTTTACTCCGCGAACTGGGCTAGAACCGGCGACTGTCCGTTTGTCAGGCTATTGCTTTTCCTCTAGTCTAAACTGTATTAAATTTTTTCTAGTAAAATTTCAAACTGCAATGTTTACCGGTTTAAAGGTTTAATACTTGCTTCTCACTCACTTCGGTTGCTAATCTTAATATTTTATTCTAATTACCAAAATTGTGTAAATTAATATAGGTAGTTGATTGTACTAATGCATACTAAAATTGATTGAAAAAACCATAAACTGAAACCGAACCCAAACGGGTCCAGGTTCGCTGTTTATAAAAACTTTGAACCCAAACCCGCTGAACCCAAAAATTTAACCAGGTTCGGGTTCAAAAATATAAAAAAATATATATTCTAGCTGTTCATGGCGTGGGAAATGTTTAATAGAAAAATCATAAAAAACATTACATTTCTTTCATTCCACACTATATCTAGTCTTTCTTTTAAGAAAATAATTGATCAATGTAGAGCTATTTGCAAAAAAAATTGCGAACACTAAAAATTTCTTCTTCAGCTAAAGAGCAAAACTTGAAAATATCTAGTTATACTAGATGCAATTCGAGTTATGACGTGGATCAAACCTTATTGAAAAACAAAAGTTTTTGTTTGGAACTACTGGATGCTGCATTAACTATGAATGATAATATTTGGAACATTTAGGCGATTTTTATAGAATCTGGCTTAGTTTTAAATTAGAGCTAAAAAAGATGACGAAACAAAAACACAAGAATTATATTTAAATACTCGTATTATAAAAAGAGAAAACTACTTTATTAATAATCCACTTTTGACTGCAGCATTATATCTAGATAGCAGATTTAAGTAATGCTAAGTCCCGAAGATGTTAAAAATGCTAAAAACCATATTTTAAAAACAATTGAAATTTTCAAAAATTTGCAAACGGATAGAAGAAGAGAATTGTATGAGAGAATAAAATTCTTGTTCTTAAGAAGGAACGATTTTGTAAATCAAAAAACAACCCATGCAAAAATCGAAATATATATGAGCATACATGATCATACATGGGCATATATGGTCATATACGTCCATACACTGTTCAATATATGACCATACATGATCTCATATATGATCATATATCTTCGGATCTGAAATTTGAGGGTATATGGATGTATATGATCATATACGAGCATACATAAATAATATATGAGCATATATGATAATATATGCAAATATATCACCATATACCCTCAAATTTCGGATCCGAAGATATATGGTCATATATGAGATCATGTATGGGCGTATATGACCATGTATGCCCATGTATGATCTTATACAAGCACATGTATGATCATGTATGTTCATATATATTTCGATTTTTACATGGGAAATTTAAAAGAAGAAAACTTAAAAATATATTAATTATAAAATTAAACGAAAACTTCTTTGAAAAATAAATAAATTTCCTATTAATAAAACATTTATATTTTTTTTTAAATGTCGAACCCGAACATTGAACCAAACCGAACTCGAACCTGAAATTTTTATTTCGATTAACCCGAACCAGAACCCATTTTTTCAGGATTTCAGTCTCTGGAAAAAACTAAATATTTTAGATAGAGCAATAGTTTCTTTTTTTTTTTTGAAACAGAACTAATATGAGATTTTTGCTGCAAATATTCTGTTTAAATTACAAAATCTTCCATAAATTGTTGGTTGTTGGTATTAAAGGTAATGTAGAAGATAATATTTTTTCAATATTGATTAGAAAAATCAATATTTTGGATGATGCGAAATTGTTTCGGTTAATTTGATATATTTTCTAAATTTAACTATTCTGATGAATAACTTTAAGTGGTTACAATTCAAAATTTCAAATATTCATGTGAAACCCGAGCAATGGACTATGCTTTAAGTTTCAAAGATATACAACCGGAAGACCTAAAAACCGGTGTCAAATAATCGATCACCCTGGTAGCTAAAAACAAAAAACAACGGTATTAAAGTAGTCATTTTATAAGGAAAACTATAAAATTTTAAATAAAAAATAAATAAATAACAGATCGTAAAAAAATTTCAATTAAAATATAAATCTGGTTTAATCTGTAAAAAGATTCATAAAACTTTGCAAAATATATACAAATAAAATATATTTACAATTATTGGTTTTCTTTCAAAAGACATGCAATTTTGAAATGTCCTCGAAACCACAGAAAATCATAATAGAGGAAACTAAAAACCAAAAGAAAAAATAATACTACAACTAATTAACTATTTTGTGGTTAAACAAGTCTTTAAAAAAAAAAACAAAAATTAATAGAAATTGTTTGTAGATATAAAAGAAAAACATTGAATTGCTTTGTAATTGTATTATTTTTGTTTAATACAGCGTTTACACTTACAAGGCAACACTAACAAGTGAGAAATAAGAGTTCGCTTAAGAGGGGAAAAATTAACAGCAACGTATTTTGTTCGGGCCAATCAAATGTTTAGGAAATAAAGGTTTTTTTTTTTAAATAGATAAAATTAGTCGATTTCAAATTAATCGTTTTTTAAAATTTCAATCCCAAATATTTCGTAGTATTTTTAATAAAAAAATATTACAAAATATAAATCACTACAATTGATTCAACCAAAGCCATTTAAAATAAATTTAACCCTTTCAACCCGGCATTAGAGATGTTTAAACTTTAAGTGGAACACATATGTATCATTTGGATCGAAAGGGTTAATATCTTTATTATATTTATTTTGTCTATTTATTTTTTTTTAATTTCAATTTTCAACTAAATCGATCGAAATCAAAATCGTTTGATTTCCATGACATACCAGAAATTGCTTGTAATCTCTAGAAGTTTTTACTTAATAATTGTTTTAAAATTCGGTGTAAATTTCCAAAACAAAATTATTTCTGATAAACGGTAACTTTTCCACCGATTTGGTCATATTGTTATATATACTAATTTTTAATAAAAAAAAAAATTACGATGCAATTTAAGTCTAACCACGTTCAAAAAAAAAATACACATGCATTTCATACGATTCAAATCAAACTTGTTGATTTGTTTGCTGTAAGACTAGGTGGCTTTTTTGGTTGGTTTAGTCAGTTAGTTGGTTGGTTGGTTGGTGGCTGACTTGTTGTCGTTTGTACTTGGAGTTAAAAAATTTTAACATGCACTATGAGCACAATACGACAACAAAACGCAATTCAAAAGGCGCCAAAACCTGTTTCAAAATCAACGCTTTTTTTCAAGTAACAGACAAAAAAAAATCAAAATAAAAAGAAACACTAAAATAAAACAAAAATAAACTCCAACTTTAATGGATTCTGGTTCGGTTTTCTTTGAAATGTGAAATAAAAAAAATAATAAACAGAATTTAGAGCTGCCTGGGATGGCTATTTGGTGGCTGTTTTCATTTGGTTTTGCTGCATCAGTCTGACAATCATTTTAAAGTAGTTTTGTGGAGTTTTGTGCTTGGCTTATGTATGACTTTGGTTTGCTCCATAATACTTTTTATATTGTGATTTTTTTTTTTTTGTAAACTTTATGCCTGTGGGCTGTTTTAGAAAAAAAAAAATATACAAAATTGAACTGTGCGTGTGGCACATACAAAACACTCTAAAATGCAGCACTGACAAAACAAAATACATACAACGAAACAAGTTTATGTTTTTATAGGCAAAAAGCTTGTCTTTTTTTTTTTCTTAAAACAGAGAGCCTGAATTTAAAGTGACGATATGTCGATTGGTTTGTCTGATCTGACATTGTCTACATATGGTTGGGGCTATGATGTGAGTAGTCTGTCTACAGCAGAGATGGTCACACTTTTTTGCAATATTTTGCTAAAAATAAATAACCCGAGATTTCTATATGAAAAAAAGACATGAACTAAAAATGAATCCAAAATTCCTTTTTAAAATAGTTTAAAAAATGTCCTCAATTTAAATAAAATTTTATTAAAACTAAGAAAAATTTTCTTATAAATAATAAAGCTTCTTATGTTTCGAGTAAAAACGAAATAGTCAAAACAAATTATTTAAAGCTCAAATAGTTATTCGACCCGAATAATCGATTAAAATAGGTCGATTAACCGGTTAAATTTTTAATATGAATTTTTTAGATATTTTTCTTAAAACTTCCCAATTTTCTTAACTTTTGCAAGAAAATCGTGGAAAATGACATCAACTAAAATACAATCAAATTATCTTTAATTGGACTGAATCAAAACAAATGTTATATAGGCTTTAGGAAATATAATAGACAATTTTTATTTTTGTTTCAATTCCTTTAAAAAATATATTTTAAATAATATTAAATAATATTTGCATGTCCAAAAAATTTAAATAAAGCTTTCAACCTCCGTATACTTGTATTTCGAGCTGACAAATGATCTCATCAGAATGCAAAGTTTTAGAAAAGTTAGAGCCTCTAAACAGAGCTTTAACTTAAAGCCTATTAAAATATATATAGATTTCTCCTTAGCATTGAAACACGTGACTAGGTATATTCCTAAAAAGCACTATGACGTTACTAATGCCATTCAATACTATAAAATTGCTTTAAATTCGAAAACTGGATTTTCTAAAAAACAGTTCCATTTAAAATTCTATGAAAAAATTTATAAAAACTATAAAATCGAATTTTGTTTTGTTTTTCAACAAATTTTGATGAAGTAGGAACTCCAGTAGAATTTAGTTTTTTAATCAAAAAAAATACCGCTTATTTGAATTCTTAATTGCACAAAAATAGGTGAGGACTTGTCAGGAAAATGCGTGATTTTTATATCTTTTCTAATAGATAACCTCTTTAACTCTAAAGCTTAAACCAGCTAGTGTAAGAGTCAAGAAACAGTGGCAGTACTATCAAATTTTGTTTGTGAATTTTGCAAAAACTATTCATACGATATTTTTAATAATTTGTTATTGAATTTTGTTTATTTATGCATTTTTTTATTCTGGACAGTGTCATATAAATAATATAAAAACCAACTTTATCGACAAAATGTCCCACTTCGATAAAACACTATCTACAGTGCGTTTTTGTGTAATCAACTTATTCCGTTGGCAAGAAATTCGGTTGTAACAATGAATCTGTCTTAATCATCTTTGAATATGTTAGAGGTGAAAATTTGTATTTTTTTCGGTTTCTTAATTTTAAAGAAAATTTAAGTAAACAGTTTTTTGAATACGTATTAACGTATTAAGTATTTTTGTAATTCGAATTACACTTAAACTGGAGTTTTGCTAAGAATTAGGGATTGGTTTGATCTAAAAATCGTAAATATTAATGATTATTTAATTTAATGCAAGTGGTGTCTTTATTGGTTTTTTTTTATATTTGTAATCGTTCAACTTCTATGTGACTTTTCCCAAATAGCTATTTTCACCTACATTTTAAATGATTGAAATCAGTGGCAACCCAGGGCCCACGAAATAGATAATCCTAATTTTTGTTGTTTCGAGTAATTAAACGATATTAATTTTTGACTCCACTTTTTAACCCACAAGTATTGGTATATATAGAGTTTGGAGATTACTAGGGCGGATCAATAAGTCCGTGACTTTTAGAACTTCCCTCGTAGTTATATGAAGTGCAACACTGCTCCCATCAAGTACCACCTGTTAATAGACTACTGTTAAATTTTGAGCAAGTTCCGTCATTTACTTTGAGGTTGACAGTGAGTTTCGAGTGCTTAATAAACATTATTTTTTTTCGAAAAAACCGTCAATCAAACCAAGGAAAAGCCTGATAAATACTATGGTTTACTGACTTTCGTTGTGGTCGTACAAGTACAAATGACGCTGAACGTTCTAGACGGCCAATTGAGGTCAATACACCCGAAAATGTCGAAAAAATCCACGATATGGTGTTGGCCGATCGAAGAGTAAAAGTGCGTGAGATTGTTTATGCCATAGGCATTTCATATAGCAGTGTGGTTTCGATTGCAAATGATCAGTTGGATTTAAGAAAGCTGTCTGCAAGATGGGTGCCGCGTTTGCTCTCAATTCCATAAACGTAATCGTGTGACGTGTGTAGTCTCAATGGCAAAATTCCATGAATTGTGCTACAAATTGGTACCTCACCCACCATTTTCTCCGGACTTAGCCCCCAGTGACTATTTCCTATTTGCAAACCTAAAGAAATGGTTCGGTGAAAAGAGATTTAGCTCCAACGATGAAATTATTGATCAAACAAATGCCTATTTTATGGACCTCGAAAAATCCTATTTTTTGGAAGGGATACAAAAACTGGAGAAACGTTGGACTAAGTGTATTGAGCTGAAAGGAGATTATGTTGAAAAATAAATATTTTTTTTTGCAAACAAAAAACTGTGTTTCATTCAAAAAGTCACGGACTTATTGAGCCGCCCTCGTATATACGATTTTTGGTTATAACCCCGATATTAAAAGTGGGTATTATGACCGTATATTTTACAGACAAAGGGCCGAATAAGCCAAAATGAAATGAAGAAGTTATAAAAGATGTTTTGTAGAATTTGATGAAAAGTTCCTTAAAGAGGACTTTTTTCCAGTTCTGTCCTGGCTGGACATTGATAAGAGACATTTTTCTCTATATTAACCACATCTTTTATACATATATACAATTAGTTTAATTTTTTAGGGTTAAACCCCAATGTCATTGTTCATATTTTTTCTGCGATAATAAAAGTTATTACTTTACTGCGCAAATCCGACCAAAGGATTGCGAATATTTTTGACAAAAAATTTCCATCAAAAACTTTTGATTTAATTTTTTTATGCCGTACCATATCCTAGACATTCCTGCTTTCCATTCACAAAGTGTGCATATAACAAGATATGAGAAAAAAAAGCAACTACACAGCCGAGCCAACAATAACAATTTTGGTCATAAATAATAATATATTAACGAGTATGTATCTGACGATCGCGATATGGATGTTCAGATTATGATCTAGCTATAATTGTTAGTGATTATAACCAAATATAAACATTAAAAATTCTCTAATTACACCAACTGCAGCTGATGAACAGATTTATCCCAATTATACTATAGTTAGGTAACATACAATGTTTCATTCTACTTACAAAATAACAATTTTCATTAAATCTCGCCTGCAACGTACGCATTACAGCATCTTCGGTTAGTGGTCCTGAAAGATGTATTAAATCTTCCAATTCATAGGGTTGCTTGTGTGGTGTTGTACCATTGGAGATGTTATTTAATTGATTTGCATATTGATTAGTACGATTTACATTGTGTATACTGCCAACAATATTGGAGTTGGTGAAACCCATTGGTAAAGTATTGATGCCATGGCAGGGATTTAAATGTTTTTGTATTGGTATGAACGGTAATTGTGATTGTTGTTGATAGTGATGATGGTGTTGTTGGTGGTGTTGATGATATTGCTGACTTTGTTGGTGATGTTGTAAATGAGATGAATGTGTCGACGATGATCGCATAGGTAATGTATTCGAGGTATGGGTCATTGATGTCGGTGGTGGTATAACCGGCATTACTATGGAATCCATAAAATTGTGGGCTGCCGAAGAAACTAAAAGAAATGAGAAAAACAAAAGGAAATTACGATCCAAGTAAGCAATATTAACTAAGGGTTTTTAATATAAAGTTTAAAATTTTATGTTCAACTATTTGCAGCTTCTTATAAAATGAGACAAATCCATGAAATAGTATTCAATTTTCACTACAGAGTAGTAAAGGCAACTGCTTTTAAGGCATTTTTGATTTAGAGCAAACTAGATTTTTCATGTATAGAAAGCTTTATATCGGAAATCCGATTGTGAAGTTGCCCAAGACATTCTCCTACATTTCACCTACACAGAATTTTTTTAATTGATTTAGTCCTAATAACTTAGCTCATCGCATCTCGCTGATATACCTCTATAGCATGATGCTTAGCATTATTCTGAGAGAGGATCCTTTATGAAGGCAAAGGAGAACAGTTTTCAAACTCGTAAAATTGAATGGGGTAGATTTTAATACAAGCAAGGCACAAAGTTGTCTGTTGAGCCCTATACGAGCTGTGGGGTCACCGATGTTATTTGTATTAATATTGAGGAATCTGATACTCTTGATGTTCTGGGCATGAAAAATTACTTTATTCAAGTGTTGAAAGAAACATATTTTTTTTACTTTGTTATTCTCATTATTTATACCACCTACACTCTAATTAATTTCTGTTAAAATTTACCTAACTTATAGTACGAAACTGTACTCCTACTATAAGTTGGGTAAATTTACTCTGTGTGCGTAAATGAAAAAAGTACACACATTATGCGTAAGTTGGTGAACACAAAATGAGTAAAAGTACATTGAAGGTGCGTAAAAATTAAATGAAATTGTGAAATAAAAGAGTACATTTACCGAATTTGTGCATTTTTACTACTTTATATCGACAGAAAATAAAAGAATTAAACAATTTTTAAAATATTTTATTAAAAAGGTCTTCAAATTTTTCTACTGCAAAAACATCTTCTGATTTTTTTCTACTTTTTCGAGCACAAAACATGTCAAGTTTTGAATACTTTTTTCCACAAATACCTCAGATTTTGAAAACATATCCTCAGACTCTGCTTGTATTTTTCTCAGATTCCAACGCAATACTTCACAGGAAATTTGACTTTAGCTTCCTTTTTTTAAAAGGGCATATCGCTCATTTGCAAGAAGACCGGCATAACTCAAAAAAGCGATTTGGAGATAATTGTTAACTGCTAAGAAAAATACAAAATACTTTTCGTCGCCATTTAATGAGGGAAAGATATATCAATACCATTTTTTTGATATGTTTTAGGTTATGGTGTGAACCCTTAATTTAAAAATCGTGTTTTTTTAATTATGCCGGTCTTTTCGCAAATGATTGATATATTCCTACAGAAATCCCCAGATGTATAGGAAAACAATATTTTTTAGTGGAAAAAGGATTTGAAAATAATAAAATATAATTTTTCCGTAGCAAAATAAAAACATCTTGTCTTATTTTCTATTGTAAGTAAGATCCAATACTTAGTCGATTTTGCTTTGTTGCCTCTCCAACCAATGCAACTTCCGGGTTCACTGTCATAAAATTACATAAGTCTAGTGGAAGAAAGAATAACTTGTCAAATCGAAATATTTGAAAGGCGAACAAATTTCAACGTTACCTCTTGATGTTAATGTTGAGGATAAATACCCCAATCATTGGTCTGACAGGAACCACTGCCAATAACATTAGTATATGGACTAATATCATCACCACAAATTAACAAACCTGTGCGAAGGAATTCTTCCTGACGAGTCGAAATCATTAAAAGACAAATACAAAAATTCAGTGTTACGTCTCTAGTTTTGATGTTACACAGGCATACCCCAATCATTTCACCGGCAAAATATGCGGCCGCCAATATTCGAAATCTCTGCTATTTATATTTTCCTAAGGATGTTATTCATATCTTTTGAATTTATTTGTTTCATCTTATTAAAATATATTATTTGACAAATTAATTTTATTTTATAATTTGTTTTTGGAAAGGCTTGCACACTTTATGCCTAATATTACACACATTTTTTATTTTTACGCACTTAATAGTACTAGTACACATTATATTTGCAATTATACAATGAAAATGTCTTTAATACATCTTGTGCGTATTTTTGTACACAAAAATGGATACATATAAATTTTACGCATTTTGTGTCCAAACTTAGGCATTTTTCGTGATATTAAAAAAAATTTTACTCGCTTTATAGTAGTGAATTTATAATCATTGTTGAGAGTGTAGGCTAACCGGATCTATTGATATGATATTACCATGTTCTGTCGGGATAACTGAATTTAGCTTTGGAGCCCGAGTTTTTGTTTGGAAAACTCTCCTATCTATAGTATTAGAGCACATCCGTTTGTTGTGGATCATACAACATATTGCAGGGAAAATTCGTTATTTAGTCGTGCTATGCATATGTGGAATAAACTCTACGTTAGAGGCTTTCCTTTCACTTACAATTTAGAATAATTTAAGTCAAATATGCGCAGGTACTGTTCCATCTTTCCTCTATCTTTTCACCCATCTTCTTCTCACTAAGAAAATGCACTGCATAAGTAGGGGCATTCCCTGAGCGTGTAAAAAATGTAAAAAAATGTGACTGTGTATGCATAGACTTTCAGTAAATATGGATGCAATGACTGTGCACAGTCATTACCAAACCACTTGAATACCGTTTAGAAAGGATTTGATGGAGATAACATTTGAAGGATCTGGTATATATCTGAGAGAAACGGGACCATTAACACAACAACATTTGAGTGACATGCACAACGATTGATGGTCTCATCTTACACATCTAGGTGAAGATTCTTTTTACTTGGACAAGGGATTCTAGGATTTGAACATTGTAATTAAGGATAGTGTCAAGTACCTGGGAGTTGTTCTGGATAGAAAACTCTGCTGGGGCGACCATATCGAGAGAATTGCTAAAGCTTACATTATGTGGGAAATGTGAAGAGCAGTGGGCTCTAAGTGGGGATTGAACAAAATAATGACACAAGTATCGTTAGACCAATGACATAAGCCGCTATTGTGTGGTGGCTTTCAATCTTGAGGAAATGTAGTGTAGAAAAAATTCAATGGGTTCAACGGCTATGTTGTCTGGGCATTAGCGGCGCAATTAGATTGGTATGTACAAGAGCAATGGAGATGATACTATTTATCAGATTGATAGATACGTCAGGTTTAATACGGTGCTGCACTTGCGACTTATAGACGGATGTTGATGGGAGTGTGGTCTCTTGGAGGCCGGCGTACTCAGCATCAGAGAATCCTTGAAAATCTGCCAGTCTATCACATTTTGGTTGGCATTTTGGTGTGACGGATCAACGGACTGCGATTATCTTATTTCGGACAAGGAGCGCTGCATGAGAATTTTTGCTGATTCTAATGGAATTCATGTATACACTGATGGTTTCAAACTGGATTGGGTTTCTTTTGTGGATATCTGGCGGAGGTTGTGGTTATTAAAAAGTGCATTCGGTTTTTAACTGCGACTGATTATTCTGGGGATGCAGTCATTTTCACTGATAGTTGGGCTGCGGTTAGGGCTCTGTCAGTGCAGTCTGTAAAATCGAAGACAGTTTTGAACTTCAAGAGATTGATGAATGCTTATTTTGGCAAGGAACGTCTGAGACGCTTTGGAGTGAAGGGGAATGAAAGGACTGACGAACTGGCCAGGGATAGATCATACCTGGTCTCTGTTAACCTCCAAAATCCGAGACCTTTTCGGATAACGAGATCGGAGTTTTTACAATGGGTCACCAACATGCACAAGGAGATCCGGATTGGGCATAATGTTGGTGCGATCATAAAGGTTCTGTGGGGTAACCCCAATGAGGGCACCACAAGGGTAATCTTAAGGTTGTGGAAGAGGGAACTGTCCAGCACTCTAGACTACGGTCACACCTTTCGATATGGGGAAGTAGGGATTCTGTGATGTGTAGAGCCTGCGGTGAGCGCGATGAGACTCTGGAGCGCTTCCTTTGTTTTTGCCTGACTTTAGTAGGGTAAGGCATTAGCAGGGGACTTCATGCCGCAATGGGAGTGCTTGTAACCCCCTACAAGCATTACCATTGCGGCATGAAGTCCCCTGATTTAGGATACCTGAGGGATACTGAATTCTTCAGGTCGACTGGAATGTTTGTTATGGCGTAGTTATTGTTTATTGCTTATTATGGCGTACAACATAAGAATTCTCTGGCATAAAAGCGAATTGCCCTTCCTCTTTTTATTATTCCAACCTAACCTGGACAATCGTAATTCTTTTAATAGTCTGTCTCATTTCTCGAAAGACAAAATTCAACGCCTACCAGACGAGAATATCCATTCGTCCATGAGTCTCTCTATGTTCAACATTTATTGACGAAATTTTTCTACCACGTCTTTGAGAATTCTTCAACAATTATTAATTATATTATCTTCCACGAATTCTTGCGTACTAATCGCAAAATACTTATTCTACGAAATTTTTTGAAAATATACTCAAATTTCTTCAAGGATTTTGTTGAATTTGGCACAAATACAGCAGCAACATGATTTTAAAATAACACAGTACAACAAGAAATTTGGGCCACTATGATTACAACGTGAAATAAAAATCGATCATTAGGCAACAAAAAATGTTACGTTAGATTTTAATTCGATTACCTCTTTCGATAACTGTCTACTAAAACGGGGATCGCGAGCGAGGTTGTTAATTTTTGTTTAGATTATTGATAATAGCAATTCTTATCCAGCGGTTCAGTAGTTATAAGTGAACACTTGAATACTTTTCTAAATTATTTTAAGCAAAATAATACATTTTCACAAAGCTTTCGAATGTATATTTTTGTATTGAAAATTCAGAATTGTTTCATATATTAACTCATAACTTTAATCGCCAGACAGATTTTCCTTATTGATTAACAATAATTAATTAACAATAATTGCATTACAACATGCAATTATTTTAACAGATTTTAAAAGGTTATACAATAACATTTTAAGCTAACCTTGCAAAACTCTTTGAAGGTTTTATCTATCTGATAGTTTACTTCTATTTCACGTTGGAACCTTTCATAGCCATAACCCAAAATTTGTTAAACAGTTTAGAAAACGCCTTGTAAAACCATTTTTTAGGAGATTAATAAAACTAACTACACTTTGTTAATGAAAGCAAAATTCTTATTTACAATTTACCTTTTTCATTGATCTGATGGGGCAGTGGATGTGGTATGGAGGTATTTCTTGATGAAATAATACCAGACGTTAATGTTGAATTATGTGGCAAGGTATGACTAAATGTATGATGATGTGAATTCTACAAAAAAAAAATAAAACAACAAATAAAAAAATATATAATTAGTAACTACAGTGAAGGCTACAATTATTCCTAGACGCCACATATGGCAACTCTATGCAAAATACACAAACAAACAAACATACTTACTTTATTGTTAATGATAGATGCTGATATGTTGTTATTGGTGGTGGTGTTAGCTGATGATGAAGTATGATTATTATGATGCTGTTGTTGTTGTGATTGTTGATGATGTTGATGTTGGGCGGTATTAATTGATGTTGTTGTTAAATTTACATTATTACTACAATTATTATTATTGTTATTGGTGTTGATGTTGTTGTTGTTATTGTTATGAATATTATTACTGTTGCTGTTACTATTACTACTATTTAATGTGGGAAATATTGAACCATGTTGCATTTGTGTTTGTTGTTGTTGCTGCTGCTGTTGATGCAATTGTTGTTGCTGTTGTACTAAATTATTGCCATTTGTGGCATAGTTGTTAAATTGATTTGTATTATTATTATTATTACTATTGTTATTATGGCTAATATTATTTAAGTTTGGACTTGATGCATTCAATTCTAGACCCGTTGTTAGGGGTCCCAATTGTTGTTGTTGTTGCGACTGCTGAGATATATTTGTTGCATTATTGTTGCCATTATTGGTAATTGTTGTATTTTGACCTTGGCCCACATGCAAACGATTTCGCAATGTAACTAATTCTGTACTGAGACTTTTGAGTCGTTGTTGTAGGTGTACTGCCTCATTGGAAGAGGAGGCGTCTGCAAGAGATTTTTAAATAAGAAAAATTGTTGTTATCTATTAAAATAAAACAACATTTGTGGATAACAATTTTAATTTAGAATAGAAATCGTAGTATAAGGATTCATCAATAAGTGTCATATAAATTGACCCTGCGTACATTCACGAGGCTTATACTTTGAGCAATGTGGCTATGACACCACACAAGTTATTTTAATGCACCCTGAAGTCTATTATCAGGTTCAAAATATAAACCAAATTTATTCACCCAGAAAATAGATTCATGCTGACAACAGAATTTAATTGCCAATCGAATGGTTCAGTTGTAGTCACCGAAATATTAACAACTAGTATACAGTTACTAGGGATGCCAATCCCGATAACCAGAATCTTAAAATACCTGGACTTTTAAACAAAAATTAGTCCAAAATTGCAGGGCTTTTTTAGATCAAATTTAGTGATTTTTAAAATTTTAAAAATATGGCGTATTCCAAACGTTTTTCCAAACGTTTTTTAAGAGTTTTGTTTAATTTTTTTTACGGTATTTCTAATTGTATTTCAGTCGTTAATTAAAGTTTAGAATAAAAAATGTATTTCATAAATGATCAAGTAAAACAAATATTTTATAAAATTTATTTAAAAAATAAATTTTATAAAATTTTACTAATAATTTTTATTATTTTTAAAAAGTGTTCAAATTTTTTAATATAAAATTGTTTTAAATTAATTGAAATACAAGAATATGTGAATATGTGACGTAATTAAAATATATTTTATTATTATTTTTTTTTGGTAGGACTTGGGGTCTAAGGCCCCGAATGGTTTACTGGTCTTTCGACACCATCGTGAGACCAATGGTTACTTATGCTGCTCTGGCATGATGTCCCAAAGTGGAGCAAACACAAGCGAAGGGAGCGCTCAACAGGATGTTTCGCTTAGCCTGTGTGGGCATAACTGATGCGGGAAGGACGCAGCCATTGGTGACATGCTTAATATATCTCCACTACATATTTTGGTAAAGAAGGGCACCTGTAGGGGTGTTCTGCGTCTCCGGGAGTTTGATAATATCAAGGGAGGTGACCTTTGAGGCCACGTGGGGATAGCGGGGTTGTTTCTTGAAGATCCACTGGCCTAAATCCTAAATAATGATGTGATCATCTTCTACTTCCTAAATTATGATGTGATCATCTTCGAGAGACGCATTTGGGCCAGCAAATCCTGGTAGCCGGAACAGAGATCACTGACGGCTCGAAACAGATACGTGCCCTTCATATCGGCAAGTATCCGTCCATATTCCAGGCGGATTCAGGCCATCTTTGTATGCGCATCAGAGTGTTTTAGAAGGGCTACAGGGGGGGAGGGGCATTTCTTTGTATTCTTTCGAACAGTCAAGCAGCACTCAGAGCATTGTTGTCCTATGACGTGTCTTCTAAGCTTGTCCTGGACTGAATGGAGTATCTCAATATGGATCCAACAAATTAATTCTTACCTGGGTTGCTGGGCACGAGGAGCTTGCGGGCATCGAACGGGCCGACAGGTTTGCCAACTGCGGGGTCCGTCGTCACTTCTTTGGCCCTGGGGTTATATCAGAGAAAAACTTAGGATTTGGGGGGAATCCATGGCCATTGATTGCTGGAAAGCTACCATTGGCCAGCGCCAAGCTAAGAGATTCATCGTCCCATCTGGTGGAAAATCTAGGAGACTATTTTCTCTGAAGAGGAAGGACTTAAAAGCCCTAACAGAATTTTGCACTGGACACTGTAATCTCAGATACCATTTGAGAATCAGAGGTCTGTCTGACTCAGACACTTGTAGGTTCTGTGGATTAAACGCTAAAACAGCGGAGCATATACTCTGCGTGTGTCCTACGCTTCGCGGCAGGAAATTCGGAACCCTGTGCCTAGTAAGGTGACTGCCTTCATTGAAAGCCTCAATACTTAGAGCAGATTTAAGAATTAGGCTGCACAAAAGATCAACATCTTTTGGTCACAGTGCATAGGGCCTTTCTAATCTAATCTAAATATTTTTATAAAAATTATAAATCTTTTTAAATATAGTATTGAGCGCCCCGGTGGGCTAGTTGGAAGCGTGCTAGCTTATCAGTGCGGGGGTCGCGGGTTCGATTCCCAACAGAGGCTCTGATCTGTTGTAGCTACAACGAGCCAAAAGCCTTCGTTGCTAGTGCTCGGTTAGGGTAATAAAATATAATTTGTAAAATGTGCTATTTACTATACCAGCGCGAATAACTGTATTGTTCGAAACCTTCTGTAAAATATCGAGGCCCGAAAAAATCCGGGATCCCAGAATATTACGATCTGTACTGAGATATTGTTTTTTTTATTATAGATTCCGAATCTCGCAATCTCTTAAAAGCCAATTCTAATTAACATCCCTAAAGGACACTGTGAATACCAAAGTTCTGCCAAGGCATATGTGTTGCAGCCAAAGAATGCTAGCTGCATTAATTTTGGCAGCCTACAGTTTGGCGTCAGTTTCACTAAATGTGTTCAAGCACTTAGTGAAACAAAACATAAATATAAATATTGCAAGACTTTTTCAATTTCACACCGTAAATTTAAAACTTTTTAATATAATTTTTACCCACAATTATCCGATTGCTTTTATAATACTTTATGATAGTATAAAAATTACATTAAAAATTCGGCTAATTTGTAATAACACAAATAACAGCTGTAAAGCGATTTTAATTATACCATTTGAAATTTATAATTTTATATTTAAAGCGGTTAAAAAACTTTCGCATTGAAATTTATTCAAATTTGTCAAATATAAAATATCTTAATTTGTAATAAAATACGATTATTTTTTATTTATATGTATAGTTTTAGTCACAGGGATGTTGCGCCGTGTGGTTTACACCGATTTAAATGAAATTTGGATATGTAATAGATGGGGTTGGGGTTGTTATAAATAAATGCAAATTGGGTATCAAATTACAGCAGTAGCAGCCAAACGCAATGCGAGAAATTCACTTTTGTTATCTTCTGTCTTCCTTAAACTCAAAGAGAGTAGATCAACAAAAGAAACCTATTTGACTTTAAGGAGAAATGTGTTACTACTTTTTCCAATGTATTTTATTTCATATGGAAACTAACAATCGAGATTAATCTTTTAGTTGGCAACACTTCTCACTTTAACCACTTTGGTTTCTCTTTTTGGTATAATCTCTTTGTTATATTGAATATTGCCAGATTGTTGATTTTGTACAACATGTTAACTCGTTGCTGCCACAAGTATTTCGAATATTTATTCAAAGGAGTTTTAAAAATATTAAATAGTTTTTAAAAAAAAATGTGATTCTAACAAATTTAAAATTAAATACCTGTTAGCTATGACGAAAATAGTATAAACGAGCAAAATTAGCTAATACTTTCGTGAAAAATATACGGAGAAACAAAAACAAATTATTTTCTTTTTAGCTTGAGCGGATTCTTTGGTAAAATTATAAGTTTATAAGTAGCAGCTAAAACCAGTATTTCATTACAAAACATAGAATATGTAAAAAAGTATGAGGGAAATCTTAACAAAAAAGATAATTTAAATAATAATGACTAGTTTTAAACTTTTTAAGGGCCAAATTTAAAGTAAATAAGCAAAACAAAAAACAGGTGTTTATTTATTATAAAGTTTGTTGAATGAAAAATTATCTCATAATCGAATAGCATCTCAAGTGAGATCATGTCTGTGAGATATAGAAAATATATACCGTCAGCTAAAATTCAAAAATTAACAGCATCCAAAAAAATGAGAAAAATTAAAAACGTTTTATATTCGAATTTTGTTTATAAAAACTATATTTTTATCGTATAAGTCCAAAATGTTGTGCAGGTATAGTATGTAATTTAGCCAATTGAATCATAACCATCAATAAACCCGATTTTGAAAATATTGTTAGTTACATTTATTTTTGCAATTCACCGACTATATAAGGAGCTTTTTTAAATTAAATATAATTTCTGATAGTTTCCATCTTTAACTCTGTTTTAGCAGGTTATTTTTTCAATTTCTATCGTCAATTATTTACATAAAGGGTGATTTTTGATTTTTCAATGTAAATTTTTTATTATAAAAATTCGTGCTGTTTAGACAAATGTTGAAAATTATAGAAAATTGTCTTCAACGACAAAGCTCATTTTCGGCTCAATAGGTACGTCAACAAACAGAATTGCCGAATTTGGTGTTAAGAGCAGCCAGAGCTGCCAATGCACCCTGAAAGATGCATTGTTTGGTACGGTTTGTGGGCCGGTGGCATCATTAGGCCGTACTTCTTTCAGAACGATAAAAATCGCAACGTTATGTACAGTCAATGGAGCAAGGTATCGTGTGATAATTACCGACTTTTTTTTGCCCAAAATGGAAATGGAGTTGGTTGGCATGTGGTTTCAACAAGACGGTGCCACACGGCACGCGATACCATGAACCTATTTAGAGGCGAGTTTGGTGAGCAACTAATCTTACGTTTTGGAGCAGTCTATTGGCCGCCAAAATCATACGATTTGACCCCACTAGACTATTTTTTGTGGGGATACTTAGTCAATCGTGTACAGGTGAGCCAGAAGACAACATTTCAGCACGCAGAGAAAAAACATGGTTGTAATATGATCACTGCTACTATATTGTGCTTGCTGCAATCGGGTATGGTTGTCACAACCAAGATATTGGTTTTCTAACCATCAACATGGTCGCTACCATCATTATTTAGTAAATATTTTACTTTTTTATGATTCGCACCTTCTATTTTATATCATGATTGGCTGTAAACATACTGTGGTAACAAACATGCTTACTATGAAAAAAATATGATAATAATGCAACGATAAAATGTTGACAACAATCAATAAATAATTATACAAAGAAAAGTTCTTAAAGTCTGTGATATTTTTCCTAACAATTTTTCTTCAAAAAGTCCTTAATATTAATTTTTTATAGAAAAAACATTTCTAAAGGAAATGTTCTTAAATTTAAAAAGCTTTTTCATAGTTTCTAAGAACTTTTCCTTTAAGATTATCCAGGAATCATAATATAGTTATGAGGGGCCATAATATGATAACATTTTGAGCATACTATGATTACGTGGATCATATTATGATAAATTCAATATAACATGTTTATTCAGGACCATAATATGGTAATTTTTGAATCATAATATAACTGAAGGGACAATATTATGGTAAAAATATGGTTATTTTATTATCATAATATGATAACCATAATATCAAATTTTTTCTTTAGGAAAAGAATTTCTTACAAAAAATATTTATAAATTTAAAGCACCTTTTTATAGTTTCGAATCATAATATAAATGTAGGAACCATATTATGGTAAAATTAAGAAAATGTCATTATCATAATATGATATTATAGTACGACTTTGGTTGGCACAACCATAATGCCAAAAATATATGATGGAATATGATTGCCCCAACCATGTTATTTCTCTTTATTCACTTTTGCAAATTTTGTTTTTTTTTAATTTTTAAAACCCAAACTGTTAAAAAATCACCCTTTATATATTCGATTCTTAAATCGGTCTCAATTAAAATTTAGAAAATTTATTTTTCAGTCAAGGCTGACAAGACGCTCTTTTGTCTGGTCTTTAAAAAATATAAACGCAATTTTTCATTTATTTTTTATGAGAAGCAAAACGCCGAAATGTCGTTCAGCGATTTTTCGTTAAAACAGAATTTATTCTATAATAGAATCCCGCTAAAATGATTTGTCAAATTGTTACCATATTTTTACATGAATTGCGGTTGCCTTTTATAACAGAGAAGTGAAACAAAAAATACAAAATTAAATTCAATGAAATTAAAAAGAAACATATACAAAACGTAAATACACAACGAAAATCTATTATCGTTTAATGCATATGAATCACACAAAAAATACAACACAGCATCTTCGACCCAATTCTGATTATTTATTTCATTGAATTTGCTACACAGAGATACGTTTACGTCTGGCTTATCCAGCCTTTAAGAGACTGCGGCAGTCTGGTAATTCCCTTATAAATAAGCACTATAAAATATAAATTTTGTGCTCACTGTTTCCATTTTTTAATCTTTAAAAGAGACTTTTCTATAAATCTTATAAACAAAACCCTTTAATTTATTTTGAGTTTGAATTTTAACTTAAAAACCAGTTATTTTTAATAGATTTTTTTTTTAGTTTTCTAAAACATAATAATTTGGGTTGAATTTCTTCAAAGTTCTTTAGAAAACGATTAATATTAGCGTGCGTTTAACTTTCCAATTACCGTGCATAAATAAAAGCACAACATAAAATATTTGAATCAAATTTAAATAAAAAATTCTAAAACAAAAATTGCACTAAAGGAAAATAACTTAAGAAATTGAAAACAAAATAATATCTATAGAATCAATGTAAAAGGTCCGACAAAAAAATATTTGTTGTATCTACAAAACCAGTTTCTGTCAGTTTAATATGTGTTGTACTCTACATCAACAACATATTCACAGTCGTTAAATACAAAAACAAAAAAAAATAAGTGAGAACAGCATCCAGCCAACAATTTATTTTAACTTGATGTTGCTGTTTCTATTTGGTATCCAAAATGATGCCAAATAATACTATAGTTATACAGAGTTTCTGAAACAGCAACCCTAAACATAAATGTAATAAATTTTGAATTATAATTTGAAGTTTATTAGATAGAGGCCTGCATCCAATAGTCAAGTTGCAGAAAATTCTTAAAAAGGAAAAGAGCCTATAACATGTCATGCAATAATATGACCAATCAATTAAATTAAGGATTCGTATTGGTGTCAGGTGATGACATTCCATGGAAAGTAATAACCAACGCACCTACAGCACGGGGGTATATCGCTCATACTACTTACATCCAAGCTGATAGAAAGACTTGACTTGACGCACACATATAGGTCATTAAATGTCAAACCGCACATAATTCGGATTTGTCATCTCCGATTTTTATGAAATTCGCCACAAATATTGTAAATGGGTAGTGTTTCGTATGAAACCTTCATAACTCAGGAACCAATTAAGTCTCCACCTTAAAATTTTGCCACAAATGTAGAGGGGCCTTAACTTTTGGATTTTGATATATGGGTCTTTGATGATTAAACTTAAAAAAATACCTTTAACCTTTTAATACAAAAAAACTTTTGGGACGCCATTTTGAAGGTAATGTTTTCAACTTTAAAATGGTACCAATAGAAAAATAGGTTGTATGGTTTAAAAGTTATGTGCGACTTTGTATGGACACTTTTTCGATATTTTGACGCTTCTGCCAATTTTCATGACGTCATATTTCGAAAACCGAAAGGGTTTGGGGTCGAAAGGTTAATGATTTAATAAACACTGCCAATTTACAATATTTGTGGCGAATTTTATTAAAATCGGAGATGACAAATCCGAAAATTACAGTTTTCTGTGCGGTTTGTGACATGGAATGGTCCATATGCGGCTTTTACTCCGCTCTAGAAAGTGATTGCTGACGCAGTAATCGAACGATTTTATCAACCCATCATTTAAGATTTTTATAAGGAGCAATAATAAATAAGAGCTAATGATACCCAAAAAAGAAAACATTAAGAATCTCTGTAATTTGAGTTTACTAAGCTTGAGTATTTTCTCTAGATATTTCTTTCCAACTTTTAAACTAACAAACTAACTATTAAAGTTGAGCTTCAATTCATTTTGTTTGTATTTGAAGTTTTAGCACACAAAAAAAACATTAACTTTACAAATAAATCTTGATGATTGTTGTTCGTGGAGAGGTAGATGTATCCAAAATAAAAACGACAACAAACAAACTACCTAAATGCTAAGCAAGTTTGGCATCCATCTCAGTTTCTTTTTTAAGCTTTATAAATAAGCCTCAGGGACTTTTTTTTTTGAAAAAAAAACTTACATACATTTCACCAAAAAATTTACCAGTTTGTTGGGTTTATGAACTAACTGCCTTTTCTGTATATCTGGCTAACAACTACTTAATCAAACATGAAACAAATGTTGCAAATACAATATAACAAAAGGAGAAAAGAATGTTTGGCATAATGAAAACAAAGTAAAAAGTAGTTTAAGCTCGACCATGAAATACCCAACACCACATCACATTTTGTGTCATATTCCGAAAAAAGGTTCAATTTACGTGAAGGTACCAGATCCCGAAATCCAGATATTGACGAGAAAGTTGATTTAGTCCAAAAGTGGTTCGATTTTCTTTAAATTCAGAGGTATGGTTATGTTTCTACTATATGACATACACAATCCAAATATGTGTGTCCAAATACCATTTCAGCACAATTCGGATAGGACCCTTCTATGGAAGGCAGGTTTAAATATGGACCAATTGAATTAGGTTTGTATTTGGATCAAGAGAAGCTCATGTGTCAAGTTTTATCTATATCTTTATATTTGCGGCTTATAATTTGATTCCAAGTTTTACATCAACAAACTGAGGAGCAAACTGAGGAAGTGATTCTGAGTGGATTGGTATATTAAAATGTTTAACTTTGTCCAGTATTTTTCACAAAATTTATTGTGACCTTCAATTAATGACCGTTTTTTCGAAATTTATAGATTAATTGTATTTATAGATTTACTGGTTACAAATATATTATTGAAAGTATTATCCATCGCTGGCCACAACTTTTTCCATCTTTCTGGCAATTTTCAAATACCAGCTCGGAAGTACTACTCGTCTTTGGCGGCAATTAAATCATCGGTCCATTTTTTGCATTGTTCATATGAAGTGATCTTCTGCTGGGACAGGCCATGTGTCATCGACCGGAACAAGTAGTAGTTGAAAGAAGCGATGTCTGGAGAATAAGACGGGTGGAGTAAAGCTTCCTATTTCAGCGTTTCCAAGTAGGTCTTGACCGATCTTGCAACATGGCTGAGCGTTGCCATGCTATAAAATCACTTTTTCGTGCCTTTCTTCGTATTCCGGCCATTTTTGACTCAGTGCGCTGCATTTCCCCGTGATCGTTTCATTCGGTTTGAGCAGCTCGTAGTAACCACAGAGCATAGGCTTCATGCGAAGGATGTCGCAGGCACAACGCATGACTTTTTGCGCTTGGCGTTGCCGTAATAGATCGACTTTTCATCGCCAGTCATAATGCGATGCAAAGACCCTTACTTCTTTGGCGTTCGAAAAGCTGTTCACAAGCGAAAAATCGCCTTCCGACGTCACGCGACTTCAACTCTAATGGCACCCAGTTTCCATGCTTTTGAATCGATCCCATGGTTTTTAGGCGTTTTCTGAATGTCGACTCATCCACTCCCTACCTTTCTTGACGTGCGTAAAGCCCTTTGATGGCTCCCATGGCTCCTGGATGAACACTACCTCCAGGGCGTCTATGATGAACCTTCTGTTGTTGATTCTGACGTTTGGAATTCGTCCACATAGAGCAATGATTTCAATTCTTCGTCTTCAAACTTTTTGAGTTGACTCAGCACAAAATCACAAATTTTAAAGCGACTAAACCACTTCCGACACGATTGTTCAGAAAGAGCATACTCGTATTAAAGTAATGACGAAGAACTCTCCACAAAAACACTTTATCTGCTTTGAAATTCGACATGTTCGAGATAATATTTGGTTTTGTTGTTTACGTTTCAACCAAATGACACAAGCTGTCAAAGAAATAAGCATTCACAATAGGTTTTAGCAGCAACACATATAAAACTGGAAAATGGGTTCATATACTAGTGCTCATTATTAAATGAAGTTCTCAATATTAAATCATCTTCACGTAATGGCTTAGGGAATAAAACTGTATTTAGACGTTTTAAATGATAAAGTAAGAAATTGTAAACATTTAAGTGTTTTCAAAATTTTAAAATTTCAATGGTTTGTTATTGATTTAAAAGGTCTGAGTTTAATATGAATTAATAGCCTGTTCCTCGATCTCGAACGAAAAACTAGTCGAACGATAGCAAGTCACTCGAATTCGAATCAATTTGGGTTTCTCTATTTCGAAAGCCTTCGATCGACTTGACTTACGTGTGTCAATTTTTGTTTCTTACGCATTTACAAATCACAGAGATGCCAGATCATATATTTTAAGCATTTGTTACAATTTTCTTTAAAAGTAGCAAAAATACTACTAAACTGCTTAAAGACAAAAACAACCCTGTTTAACAGTGATCAGCTGTATATGACAAATGAAATAAAAAAATAACAATAAACAAATCAATTTTTATTTGGAAAGTGTGTTTATTTGTGAAAATTTTTGTTATTGATTGGGTGAAATTGTTGTTTGGAGAGCTTTTCTGTTGCCTGTTCGGTGCGGTCACTGCTAAAGTCCTTGTAAAATAAAGTTGTAAAATAAAAAATGTAAATATGAGCTTCTTGGGCAAACGTAAGCCGCAAACAACACACACATACCTTTTACCACTCAGCAACAGCGTAATAGGGGGTGAAACGGAGTTTAGTTTTCTGGTCAAATTTTCCTCCTCTGCGGAAAATTTGTTTGCTCCGAACACTAGAGTCCTTCTGGCAAAATCAGGCCTTTCTTCCATATAAAATACATGCGTCTTCGGATGGTCCATTGTTGATTTTTTTTAACTAAAATTTAAAATTCTTAATAAACTATAAATATTTGTATTATTTTGTACTTACTTTTTGTTATCCATTGCTTTTTTTACTTCATTTTGCTTTTAAAAATATCAAATATATTTTATACTCGACAAAAAAATAGCAAGTGACTGATTTTGACATTGCGTTCGAGCTGTTCGAAATAGAGAAACCAAATTTTGTATGAAAACAGTTACGTTTTCATTCGACTTGTCGTTCGAGTCATCGTTCGCATAGAAATAGAGTTAGTAAAACCCAAATCAGTTTTCTTTCGACTAGAAAGCGAACGAACGTGTTCTTTTGAAATAGAGGAACAGGCTATAAGTCGTGTAGCCTTTCTAGTTCATCATGATTTTACACTTTCTCTGCGATTCAGTTTATTTTTCCAGCTGGGGTATAACTTAGTTGTTCAAACTCGCACAAAAATAATGAAGTAATGTAAAAAAATTAACCCAAATCATTTGCAATTATAGACGAGAATAAGCAATTGTTCTCGTGTTCAAATAGCAAGTTCTGATCGTATATGAACTGCACTACCCAAAGGTACAATTTACCGAACTCTAAAAAGAGTTTCTGCTCGACTAGTTAGTATGATTAACTATAAACGGTCTTATGGCTAAGATCAAAGTGTAGTATCAGTTCTTATTAAAAAATGAAATGTTCTCGTGTTCAAATAATGCGACTAGCTACAAACGAGAATAAGCAGCGGTACTCGTGTTTAAAGTCTGCCACCAACTGCAACGGAGAATAAATAGCGGTTCTTGTGTTCAAATAAAACGACTAGCTACCAACGAAAAGCAAGAATCTGTAGATAGACGGGTAATGGTTCATTTCCGTGTCGGAGAAGTATATGATCCTTCCGTAGTCACAGCCGAATTTTTCGGCTGTAACTACAGAGTTGTTATTGAGGCAACCGAAATACTGTTGTCACAATCAAATTACCCATGTCTCAATTGGTTTTCTGTTGCTTTAACCGAAAAATTCGGTTACCACAAGCGAATCATTGATTTTGACTACAAATTTGGTTGTCAGTACGAATCTCTGTGTAACACATCGGCTGAAAAGTCCATAGGATAGCTAACATAATCTCCTTTAAGAGTAATACAATCACTCCAACACCTTTCAAACATTTCGACATCTTTTTAATAGAATGATTTACCGTAGGCCTCAAAATAGGCCTCTACTTAGGCCAGTCGTTCGAACCAAATCTCTTCCCAGCGAGCATTGTCTTGGTGAAGAGCAAACGCGGCACCGAATGTGGCATCGAACGGACAAATGTTCATGCAAAATAAAGCCAACACGATTCTTCGATATCTATAAGGTATCAGCTATGCCCTGCAACTTCACTTAACGGTCTGCCAAAACGATTTTGTGCACTCTTTGATGTTTTCCGGCATCACGACCTCTTTTGGGCGACCAGAGCGTTCGGCGTCATCGGTGTTTGTACGATCACGATTCAAGTCAGCAAACCACTTTTCTACCATGTGTCTCGTGAAGCAGAGTCCGAATAATACTTATCAAACCAACCCTGGGCTAAAACGGTGTTTTTTTTAGAAGCAACGATAAATAAACACATGAAATTGCTCTCAATCCATTTTTTTCCAAATCGCAAAAGTAGCGTCAATTAAACAGCCTTAACTTGTTTACTAATGAACAAATTTTCATTAAATTTTGACAGGCATCATCTGAAGGTTTGTTGTTCCAAAAAATCATATGGATTTTTCATTAGTGGCGCCACCTATGTGGCATACATACTGTATATGTTTAAATAATAATATTGGATATGGGTAAAATATTGGATATGAGCATAAGCTCATATCCAAGAAAAAAAACGTTAAACAGAAAATGGCCAAAAATAACATATGAAAGAAGTAAAAAAAAACATCCCAAATATTGAATATTTTTTTATTCCAGCTAAAAACACATACACACAAATATTGCTTATATAAATAAACTTTTTATACGTGTATTGGAAAAAATACCATCCAAAAATCACATTGACCCTGACTCATTGAAATCCTAAAACGATCATTTATCATAACTAAGAAAAAACATAATGACATTTGTACGTATTAATTAAATTTTTTTTGTTTTAAAAACCGATTATTTGTCAATATATTATTGAAAGAAATTATGTAAAATTAATTAGGTAAACAAAAAAACAGTTAATAACACAAACATGAACAGTTATTATAAACATGGTTGTAAATTTTTAAAACACAAACTTTTTTCAGAGAATTATCTTAATATTTTTTATTATTATTCTGTGGCATACCACCTGTACTCTATCCGATGGTCCATATTCTCAATGACTCTGAGACATAATTGAGGTTCAATGTCGTTAATGTGCCGAATTATCTCATCCTTTAGCTCTTAATTTGTTCTTGGCTTATTGACGTACAATTTTTCTTTTAAATATCCTCAAAGAAAAAAGTCCAACATTGCCACGACGTGAGATAACACGCGCAAATATCCATTGCTTCGTTGGCTGTGTGTCAAGTGGCACCGTCCATGTTCTCATCCTCAATATCTGGCCACAAGAAGTTCGTTATCATCTCGCGATAGCGAACACCATTCACGGTAACTGGTTGGCCGACCTCATTTTCGAAGAAGTACGGCTCGATGACGCCGCCAGCCCATTCAACAATCTCTCGTGGATTCTCATTTGTCCTAATGCGGCAATTCTGTTTGTTAACGAATCCACTGAGATGAAAGTGTGCCTCGTCGCTGAAGATGATTATGTCGCAAGAGTCATTGAAAATATGGACCATCGGATAAAGGTATGCCACCGAAGCGGTGCCCAGCATTTGGCCGATATTTTCTTTCACACATAATTGTCATAGATTCTTCTATCATAATAAAAAATTTTAAGATAATTCTCTAAAAAGTTTTTGTTTTATTTACAGTTAACACCGTGTATTATGGTTGGACCACCCTTAATATGACATTATTAGTCATCAGCAGGGCAGGGACATTTCCGCACTGAAAAATCGAAAAAATATCCACTAAAAATATAAAATATGCGTTAAAAAAGGTAAATTTAAAAGCAAATATGCACAAATATATGCAATATGATAGGTACATAAGCCACAATTAAATTGTCATTACCTATATATATTTCAGAACTGATTCCACAAGAGCCGATTACATAGACTAACGGCCCAACTTCAATTGGCTTAAGTGACTTAAGCTTTGTTTTGCTATAAAATTTTGAATTTTCGTTTCACACCTATACCTAGCTTAAGTCACTTAAGCCAATTGTATTTGAGACTTAAGTCCGGAAGCCATTCCACAATTCTCCACCGACAAAGAACAAGATTCAGAAGTAGTCTGAATGATATTTTTTTTTTTTTGGGAAAAAGCAATAAAAATAATCTTGAACAGTCAAAATAAAAATAAAATTAACGAATTTTACGTCATGAGAAAGTTTATGTTTAGAAAAAATCTAGTTTAAACGCTGATTAGTAGTGATACGGACTTAAAAATTGTAACAGCAATTTTCGTGCTTTGATGAATTATGGAAACTTTTTCACAATCTTTTAAATATAAAAACATTATTCTAACTTTCAATTGAATTTTTAAATATGTATTAAAAAAAAATAAAATATAGTTTTGGAAAAAAAAAACAAATTTTAACGGAGAACGTTGTAGTGAAAAATAAGGGTCCTTAGAGTCACATTTTGGTATATTATTTTTAATTATACACGAGGGCATATCACTGAATTGGAATAAAGTATTTTTTTTTTTTTTTTGTAAGTCAATTTTTTTTATTTCTTCATATTATATAATCCAGCCTTTAAAGCCTTATAGGGCTAATTCAAGCTAGTACATTAAAATAGTGAAAAAGTGAAAAAATAACAAACAAAAAGATGTATAAAAGAATCAATTCTGTAACTAATTTTTCTGCGGTTCTTTTGCGTCAGTTCTGTGACATAACGACCAGTCACGTGACGTATCCTGTATTTTTATAGATTTTTAATTCTGTCATGTTAACATTAAGAAATATAATTTTACAAGCTTTTTGATTAAAACTCACCCTGCAACTTCTTCTCCGTCTCCCAAAATTTTTGTAATTCCGTAAAATATTTATCCAGTATGAAGACTTTTGAAAGGCCTAATGTGGCCATCGTTAATCAACATTTGTATTTAAATATTGTGATTGATAAATTGTAAAACATTGAAGACTTTTTTTTGTAAATTAAAGAAATTATAAAAACAACTAGGCTTGTTTTCAAACACTTTTTTGCACAAGATTTTAATCCGACCAGTTATTGGATTTTACTTATTAGTTAGAAATAAATTCTTATTTGACTGCATTATACAAAAGAGAAAATTCAACACACTTGAAAACTTTGAAACAAGTTTCAAATATTTTGTTAAAAAAAGACAAATAATTTTTTTTTTAAAAAAATTTTTTTAATTTATTTAAAGCATGCCACAACAAGTTTTAAGACTGATTTAAAAATTTGCTGACAACAAAACGCGTTTTAATTCTGGTGTAATTTCACATTTTACCAATAACTTGCATAAATTCTTTTTTTTTTCTCCTTGTTTGCTCATTTTTTATTAAAAATTCTTTTGATTTTATTATTCATACTGTAACTGAGCGATTGTGCAGCACATAAAATTCGAAAATACTTAGAAAATTATCATTGGATTGTTGTTTTTGTTATTATTACGCGTTTATTATTGTGTTTTCTTCTTATTTAATTTCACAATTTGATTGTATTGTAAAGTACGAATGAATGTATGAAAAACAAGTTACCAACTCCATCTTCATCATCATCATCATCATCATCATCATCATTCTCATTCTCCCATCAGCAACTTTAGAATGGTGGTGTATGGTGTAGTATTAACATACACCACTTTACTACTTTGTTGTCGTTTCTTTTAAATTTATTTATTTATTTTTTTTATTATAATTTGGTTTTTCTTCTTTTGCACTCACACTTCAACACCAACAAAAGAGCACTTTTACAATAAGACAGAGTTGATCTTGCTCACATTTGAAATATTATGGTCTATAGTCGATGTGGTGGTACTTTCAAATTAAAGAAGAAAAAACCGTCAGATACATACAAATAATCAACTCGACAACAAAAACATTACTGAAAGACCAACAAAAGATACCTTTAAGGTATCCACATAAAACAAGATTTGAACTTTTTTTCATACATATAATTTTTTTTTTTTTTTTGCAAACAGCTTGATACTTTAGAAATTCTTTATAAATTCACAATTTTCTATGTTATTTCCATTAATTTATGTATTTTTTGTTTACTTTTAAATTAAGATTAATTAATATTATAATTTATTTTATATAAATCAAATTAGTAATCATTATTCCGTTTATCTTAATAACTTTTTTTTTTGCTTATATTTAATATCTTTTTATATTATTTTTAAAATATTTTCAACACCGGTTTTATCCGTTTTCAACGTCTTTACTCTCTTGAGGTTCTGCCCGAACTAAACATTGTTTTTGAAAATATTTCTTTACTTATTCCAATTATGCTTTGCTAATAAGAAAACGATCTCTATTAATTTTTCTTCACTCTCGCTCTCTCTCTCTCTCTCTTTTATTGTCTTTAAACCCGGCTTTAATTCTCTGTTTATTTTTTGTCAAAACAAACAGGTGAGTTGGTATTCGTATTGTATTTTAACTAAGAATTCTTATATGAATTTATAAATGTTCATTTTAGGCTTTTTCTGTCCTTTTTTAATGTTTTGCTTTCTTTTCTCTTTATCAATTTACTTTTTATTAGAGATGTTTGGGAATTGCTTAATTTTTAAAAATTATCCAAAAAGTATTCTATGGTTATTTTGTAAAATACTTAATGAAATACGTGGCGTATTTTTAGGAAAATACTAAATACTGTAAAACTTAACCCTTTAATGTACGAAATTTTTGTTTGCAATGAAATTAAAACTATGTGTTTGACACGAAAAATTAACAAAGAAGCCGTTTTTAAAATTCTGTTATGGCATTTCAGAAATATATATGTATTTATGGTGACATGTTATAATTAGCCTGTGGGAAATGGACAGAGACCGCTCCTCAGACCGTTTTATTTTAGTTACTTTAACATGGGCTTGTCATAGGAGAGGGAGAATCGCGCAGAAATACCAGGATTAACACAAAACAACCTATCACATGTCTAACACAAAGAAACCAGTCAGAGAACTGTTACAAACAGTAAAAACTAGTAAAATTTCCCCTTAAATTATTTACTAGTTTTTACTTTTGTTGGTTTTTTTTTTGTACTCCAACAGATTTTTGTTAAATCTAGTAAAAATATCAAATCGCAACTATTTTGTGAATAATTAAAATTTTTCATTTAAAATTACACTAGTTAAAACGAACCTTGAACGTACAGATTTTTTTGCTCCCTCGGAAATCGTCTAATCTGGGTTTTATCATATTTTTGATTTTCTTTTCAAATACATAAATTCAAAAAAAAACAAAGATTCCAAGATAATAAAAAAAAATGTAAATTTAAAAATTAAGAAAACACTATAAAAATTCAGAAATCGCAATACAATACAAAAAAATTACACTAAAAAATCAACTTAATTTGACACTTCTTTGTTTCAGTGTTTGTCAAATTCAACCATGGAGAGTTGAAGCCTTTTACGAAAATTGGCGTACATATGAAAATGCACTTCGTAATTTTTTTGGTCAGCATAATCGACCAAATATGTCCACAATTGGGAGAATTGTGCGCAAATTTCAGCAAACCGGATCTGTAGGAAATGGGAAAACACCTGTGCATGATCGCCCAGTTCGTTTTGCGGAAAACATTGCTGTTGTTCGCGCTGGTGTGGCAGAAGAGCCGTCAACCTCGACTCGTCGTCGATGTTCGCTATCGCGAGATGAGAACGGACTTCTTGTCCTGGACGCTATGTGGTTCCAAAAGGATGGTGCAACTTGCCGCACAGCCAACGAAACAATAGCTCTTTTGCGCGAGAAATTCAATAGCCTTCACGATCATGTGATTTGGTACCATTGGAGTTCTTTCTTTGGAGTGTACGTCAATAAGCCAAGTACAATTCAAGAGCTAAAGGATGAGATAATTCGGCACATAAACGACGTTGAACCTCAATTACAGGCCATTTTTCTTCAAAAATGAGCAAGAAGCCGCCGTTACCGTCAACGTTTAGCGTTACCTTGCCATGCTCAACGAATTTTTATTTTCCAAAATTCAACAGAATGACATGGACGGCATTTGGTTTCAATAAGACAGGGCCACATGTCACACAGCCAATGCAACCATCGATATTTTACGCACTGTTTTTGAAAATCGAATAATCAGCCTAAATTGTGATGTCAATTGGCCGCCTCAGAACTGTGATTTGAGCCCTTTGGATTATTTTCTGTGGGGAACCATTAAGTATAAATGTAACGCAAACGATCCAGAGACAATTGAAGCGTTGAAACATTGAAGAGATTCGAGCCGAAACCATCGAAAATGTACCCCGAGCCAGTCGGGGTAGTCATATGAATGATATTGTGTTCCATTCTTAAATGACAAAGTACAACCTTTCCAATAAAACCAGAAATGTGAAAAAATAATCAGTATTTTTTTATAACCGATTTAAATTTTAAATGGCCCACCCTCTCGGATAGAGGTATGCCACCGAACCCAAGGCGAGCATCTGGCCGATATTTACTTTCACACATACATAATTGTCATAGATCCTTCTATCATAATAAAAAATATTAAGATAATTCTCGGAAAACTTTTTGTTTTATTTACAATTAACATTGATTATTATGGTTGGACCACCCATTATAATCAATTTAAATAATTTTTTTTTTAATTAAATGACAACAAGAAATTATTATAAATAAAAACGCTTTAACAATAAAAAATGGTAAAATTAATTTAAAAGTGAAAAATTTTTAAACAAAAAAATGCTAAAATGTAGAGCTTTTAAACGAAAAAAGTAAAATTGAAAAAGTTCTTAATAATAATTATGTACCATCGTTGGGAAAATGTAACCCTTAGGGCTCTTTTGTTTTTGCTGGTGACGGTGGAAATAAAATTGTGTAAATATTTCTAATCTAAAATTTCAAGATCGAATTTGTGATCTGCGTTCCATAGTCTATTAGAAATGTTGAACCCAGTAGTTTTACACATGATTTCAAATCGAATAAAAAAACAACTTTTAAGATCAACAATAGAATTACAGAACATATATTTTTATTTTTTATTTGTTTATTAAAATTAAGTTTAACACTTCACTGGTATGTGCTGAACCTGTTCTGTGTTCACAACTTATGGAGTAGGTTTTTTAAAATCGGTCATATTTTCACTGGGCACGGGACAGGTTAAAGGGTAGGAGCTCACAAATCGGTATTATTTTACCAACTATGAAATACTTTTAGACCGGTTCTGTTTTCATCAGTCACGGAACAGGTCCCTGGATAGATCATTTCAGACCAGTACTCAAACTCAGGTGCTCAAACTGACCTCTTTTTGCTACAGGGTTATTTTTAAAGTTATTTCTTGTAAAACTATAGACAATTGTAAGCTTTTTTAAAGACGACTGGGATATAAAACATGTACAAGCATTTACAACTTTTTGTTGTTAAAAAAATTGTTTTCGAATATCACATTTGTACACTGAGAGAATTATCTGCATGATATTAATGAAGTTTTGCATTCAATCAATAAAAGGTTTCGAATTTTATAAAATTATTCCATATAAATTTAAGTAGATATAGACTTGCCAAGTAGTTATAGATAAAGCTACTTAAAAATTAAGAATGTATAAAAATGCTGCCAAGTCTTAAAAATTATTGGCTTTTCTCTTTTAAATACAAAAAAAAAATAATGTCAAAAAATATTTGAAATATTTAAATTTTTGTATTTTTAATTTGATAAAATTTTAAAAACAACAAAAGCTATCAAATGAAATATGTGTTTGTAATTAAAGGTGTAGTAGGGAAAACAAAATAATTGCTCTATTTCGCGTTCCCGCGAAATCCGGCCCCTAATCTTCAAATTGTATTTTTTACAAAAAAGAAAAGTCAAGTAAGTAGGGATAGTCGTTTTCTTTACAAGAAAACAAACCTTAAGTTTTTAATAAAATTTAAGAAACTTTTTGTCCATTTCAAATTCATTTTAGTTTACTGAAACATTTCTTTAAAACTCATTCAAGAAAATTCTCTCGATGTATGGGAAATTGTTGTTGGTTTCTGTTCAAACTTTGTTTATTGACGCTGCTCCAGCCAGAGATTCATAAAAATTACTTTATTTTAGCAACATATTTTTCATAAAATTATTTTTACAAATGTTTTACCAAAATATCAAATTTTCAATTTGTAAAAAAATACCTTTAAAAATCATCACAAAAGGTCAAAAAAGACGCTTTATAAACTTTACAAAAACATATAACCACTGATATAATATTTGAATGGGGTTGTGAGTTTTTCATTCAGTTTTTATGCGAGTTTTTCTAAAGATATTTTTTTTTCAAATACCATAAGATATCGGCTGAAAAATCCGTAACACAGAGGTGGATCCACTAATGAAAAATCCATATGATTGTTTGTAACTACCAACCTTCAGATGATACCTGTCAAAATTTAATGACAATTCGTTCATTAGTGAAGAACAAGTTGCAGCTGTTTACGAGACACTATTTTTGAAATTTTGAAAAAAATAGATTCAAAGCAATTTGGTGTGTAGATTTATCATTGCTTTTTAATCTGAAAAAACACCCTTCAAGCCAAAGCTTGAAATGGTAGAAAAGTGGTTTGCTGACTTTAAACGGGGTCGTACAAACGCCAAACGCTCTGGTCCCCAACAACATACTAACTAACAAAGGAGGTCTCCCGATGTGGAGACCCTTTACAGTTTTTTGAAATTATACCAACTAATCTGAAAAACGAATTTTTAACATCATCTTTGGCAGTTTCAGTTAGGGCATAGCACTAAATAATTGTTATGTTTCTGATTTTAGATGCAAATCAAGCGAGTAGTATTCGGTCAGACACAGGTTTCCAGTCAATAACACTTTTCCGAGAATATTGTGTAAGCATTAACCCGACACCAGATTCGCGATTGGAACAAATTTCTTTTCCAGAGTACAGCATGTTTGTTTGGCCAGTAGGAGACTAAAATTCTCCTGGACCTTGCATTAGAACCTCACTCAATCCTAGTATTGCAATACCATATCTCGACTTTACACGCGCTGATGTTACCGCCGTCCCTGAGTATCGGTACAACAACAGTTCCAATGACCATCAACAACCAAATATTTGAGACAAGTGACCAATTCTGCTATCTAGGATGCGACATTACTGCAAATGGAGGAACCGAACTCGGTAGAATAAAGAAGGCATACTAGCCCCAATCTGGCAAAGGAACAAAATCAGCCAATCCACAAAGCTGAGAATTTTCGAAGCAAATGTTAAGTTGGTGCTCCTATATGGATGCACAACCTAGAGGGTTACAAACGGCATAATAAGACTTCAAACTTTTATTAACACCTGCTTGAGAAGAATATTACGCATCTTTTGGCCTAAAACGATATCAAATGCTAAGTTGATAGCAAAGACAAACCAAATGTAAGTAGCAACCGAGATACGTAAACGAAAGTGGCAGGAAAGCTCTTAGATGGAACTCATTTCAACAAGATGGCAAAGAAAGCTGCAGGCCACGCACGACATGAAGACGTTCAACGGAATCCGAAATGAACCAACTGGGTGTATCTTGGAATGAACTTAGGTTTATTGCTCAAAACCGGGTAAGATAAAGAACAGCTGTTTATGGCACCCTATGCTCCATTGGGAGTTATAGGAATATAATTCTATGTGGAATCGTGTCTCTAAAACAAATGTGAGTCTTATTTTTCACCCTCTATCACATTAAGAGAACCCATCGGAATACCTTTCTTTAGCAGAAACTAGCTTTTATGCCCTATTTATAAAGCCAAATTTATCTTGTTGATTTAAGGTAACATTTTTTAATCTTCATATTTTGACATGTACACTCTTTGACATATTAAAGTTTAACTCTACAGTTAAAATTTTAACTTTGTCGGTTTAAAAGACGTAACAGCAGCACATAAAATATAAGATGATCAAAGCGCCAAAATAATTTTGCGGCAGCGTCTTATAACGTTAATTTTTTCTGACTTTATTTGTGTTTCCAGTGTTGGAAATCATCGTTATAACAAAACACAGAGTTGCACATAATTAGTAGTATAAATACAGAGTCGTTTAGAAATTCTAAGCAGATTAACAATTGAATATGGATTAATCGACTTGTTAAGCAGTTAAACCACTATTTAGTAGACTAAATTTTCTGTGTAAATTGAGTATAAGTTGACTGTTATACAACACTTACCTTTTATCGCAGCTGCTATATGATTAAAATTTTCAAGTTTTCGTTTCGCCAACGGCAATGTATAAATAGCAGAACGTTTGGCAAAACGTTGAAAAGCTTCATCAGATGAAATAACATTTTTGAATTTATCACTTGACTGGGTAGGTATAACATGTATATAACTTTGTAAAACGTCTTCCAGAGATTCCTTAGTTGTGGTCTTAGACAATGATTTAGGGGAAGAAACAATAAAAGATGATTGTGAGTTGCTCTTCTTTTGAACACTTTGCGATTTAGAATGTTTACTCGAGGAAGAAGCAGATGTTGAATTGCTAACAAAAAGAAAATTTTGTGTTATTAAAAATTTTAAACTTACTTTTTTTAATATTCTATTAAGTATCTACTTACCTAACTGCTTTATAATATTGACAAAAGAAATCTGGACGTATATGATAATGTTGTATAAATTCTTCACAAGTACGTAAGAATACTGGATTTGTTGAGAGATCATCATGATTATCATAATTTTGTTTATGTTGTTGTTTCTCCTCATTACTGTGACCACCGTCACCATCATTATCATTTGTTGTTGGTTGTTGTTTAAAATACTTTTGTTTTTCTTTTCCATATGCAACTTTAGCGGTTTCTGCTTGATCTTCAATTTCTGGTATATTATCAAAAAAATCTTTTGTACGCTTATAGCCACTACTATTACTTGTACTGGCAGCACTTTCTCTGCCACTGCTGCCATTAGATTTAGTACATTTAGTTGTTGTTGTTGTTGCTGTTGTTTGATTATTTTGGCCACCACATAAACTTTGTCTTAGACTCTGACTATCAGATGATGATGCTGGACTTTGGGTGCAACTTTTAGAAGTTTTAATAGAGTTTATACGTTTTTTATAATCTTCATATGTTTCATCAGGGAACAACATATCATTTTGATTAATTTTATGACTTACTCCAGTAATAATCTATTTACAAATTTTTGTTGCACAAAATAGTTACTCGTAGTATGACTGTCATAACGGTATTATTTTCTTTAACTGCAAAATAAGAAAAGAGAAATATTTGTTTTGTGACATTCTAGGTGGTCCCAATTAAGTTTATTTGATAAATTATTCTACAATCCTGAGTTTTTTTTAAAGAAAATTTGCATAAAACATGTCATGCTTTTCATATCAAATTACTTGGTCATGTTTACATTGTAGCTTGTGTTATTGAATTGATTATATCTGGTTATATTATTGTAATATGACATTATCCCCAGGTGTCAGGGGGATTGAATTGGGTTTTGAATGTGCAAGAAATAGCTTAAAGTCCATTAGGTTTTCGAAGCCAATAAACATATTGTTTTCTTTAATAATATTGACCATTAAGATCAAGAAAATAGTGGAAACAAAAAACAGTACAAGGGGTTCATCTTTGAGAATAAATGGCATCCAATGGTCAGTGACTACAGTTCTAGAATTTGCCAAGTGGAATATCATAAATCTTATAGAAATTATTGGCAAGAGCACAATAAGGAGATAGTTAAAAACCCACTATCATAGTTCTAAACTAAAAAAGCGATAACAAAGACATATGGAAGCGTATTGACAATCCAAGGAATATATTTTTGTCCGGCATTGCGCAATTTCTAAGGCATCAAGAAGAAGGAAACAGTATGATGAGAATTTCAGATTTAAACGGTAATTCAAATAAAAGTATCCTTTTAAAAATTAAATACAATGAATTAAACATTATTTCCTTTATTCCCATTATTTATGGAACATGTGGCTGCCGCTGCTGACTTCGCAATCCAATTTTCCAAGATGTTGTTGACAGTTTCTGGTTCTATCTCACTAATAACTCGGACGATATTAGGCTTAAAGGTGTGGATTGATTCTTGATTATTCGCATAGCATCGGTCATTAACGGCACTTCACAATAAAAAGTCTTTAACGGAACACCACAAGCAAAAGTCGCATCTCCAAGGCCAATTGATATCGTCAAGAAGGCTGATAACACGATTACCTAACTTAAAACGCATAGAATCGATTGTTTGATAAGCCCATACAAAGTACGTAATCATGGCTCTGTAGCGCTTGCCGTTGACTAAAATTGCATTTCCAGCAGCATTTTCAAAAAAAAAAAAAATAATGATATTTCGCTAACTTAACTGGGCAGCTTTAAAAAGAGGCTAGTCTACATAAGTCTGATCGGCTAATTTCCAGTATTAGATGAATTAGAGAATTTGAGGTAATCTGATTAATTTATTGGCACAATTGTCTTCTCGAATCACGAGAGTTGTGAAACCCGGCACCGTGGAGCGAAAATAAGGGTTTCCAAATAAGCTACAGGAGGTTATGCGCAAGAAAGTTAAGATAATATTTACCAATGCTTGGCATACAGGATGCTAGCTTGAATACAAGAAGTCACTTACAGAATATAATAGGGAAATTTGAGATGTTAAAAGAGAGTCATAAAAAATTCAATGTTAGCTTAGAGAAAAATTTTAAGGTTTCTAGGCTTTATAAGACACTGTCTTTAGTTCACATCAGTCTACTAAAGGGTGAAGGTGATACTTAAACAAAAAATTGTGATAAAATGTTGGAGCTACTATTCAAGGTTCGCGCACTCAATTCGACCTGGAGTGATCCAACGGATCAGACTTCGTCGTTGCGTGCGGAGAATCACCTAAGCTATCCATCATTATTTTTGATCCGCATAGAGTTACAATGGACCATTCAATTCTTTGCACTTTTCAAGTCACCTAGTAGAGGCTCTTGGTTTGTTTGCAGAACGTTTTGCATATCATACTTGAGCCCCTGGTCTATGCCTTAAGGTACAGTCTCCTAATAGACCTGACAAATTGTCTGTATTTTATAGCTCGATAAGTTTTAAATTTCTTTTACTGATTTTTCCATACTTCATAAGACTCAATTCGCTAATGATTAGGAGAAATCTACAATGTCTTGTTGAAGGGATAGAGAGGCTGCATAGGAATGGAGAAATTACACTTCCCTGAATGCCTTAACAGCTTTTGGTAAAACTGGTTTTGACATAAATATGGTTCTTCTTCAACAAAAGAGAGTGTTGATACACTACCAGTATAGATGGACTAGAAACATGCTTTAGATTATGGATATTACCACAACGCTTGATGATAGTAATGGTGTCAGTGGTTATGGTGAAGGGCTGGTCATAGAGGACTTAATCTGTAAGCTGGACTCGCATGAATATGGGACGAAAATTTGGCGCTTGTGATCTCTGCTGAGATGGTGTCATGGGCATTAGCACTATTAAGATTTAACTTGTCCAGTTTAAGACAAGGAGACTTCTGCACTTGATGAGGTTAAATACTGGGGTATGACTGGATAATAATCTCCGTTGGAATGCTCACATTGATGATAGCGTAAGGCTACTGGCGCCATTTGGGCTGCGAGGGTTCTGGTCATGTGGATCTTTAGAATGTTGGTGAGGCTTATTGTTCGGTAGCCAAAGGTTATGCAACAGACTGCCAATGCTAAGCTGTGCAATGCCTGGCTTGTTTTTTTATTCCTGGTACTATGGGAATTCGTCCCACTCTAGTTGTGGAGCTATCGTGGGACCAGTTGCTCTTAAAACTTCTGCGACCCTATAGCTATGGACATTCTCCTCTGCGATTGATTCCTACATGGTAGTAAAAAGGAAACGGATGATTTAGCTGGAATTTGCTTCATCATTACCATTGGCTCACTACCGGAAAGCTATTGTTAGCCCCTTCTCTTATAGGAATGACATTAGGCTTCTAGAAGATTTTGTAACTGGCACTCTAGGTTGAAGTTCCATCTTTGGACGCTAAACCAATGGGGAATCCCATGTCGTGTGTGTCTTTAGAAGGACGAAGCCTCGGCACATGCTCTCTGATTGCCCTGTGCTCTACAACACATTTTCTGTGGGAAAATCATGGTACCGGGGAACCCTTGATTATAACGTTCATAAGAGTCAATAGCACAAAAGATATATTTTGCGGTGGGGCTAGATAATAACATTGATAATGATAAAGCATTTTGTTTGAAGTATTTTTTTAAGACAAAGTTTCGAATAAGAACTCTCAGATTTTTAGATTTTTTTTTAGCTATTCCAGATTTAAATCAATACGAATAGTCAATCTAGACATTGGTTAAGTTTTTTTTTTTTTTTTTTTGTTTTTCAATATCCAACTCAAAATCACTATAAAAAAACAATAACTTTTCTTAGTGCTTTTTCGCAACAGGAAGCGCTTTTTAAATCTGTGCTGTTTCTAAAATCATGTGCACCTTTGTATATAACTGAATTGTGTTAGCAACCATTTCGGTTGCCAATAAAATGGTTCAGTTTGAGCAACCAAATTTTTTCGCCTAATACTAACGATTTTTCGCCAAGGCATACAAATTTTGTGCATTAGAACAAATACGAACGGGCTTACTATAAACGCTGTTTTCTGTATGTGTGTGTGACTTTATATCAAGACTTCGCCCTCATGCTGGTAAAAATTAATTATATTTTTATAAAACAATTTAAAAAAAAAAAACTTTTAATGGATCTTAGAAAACTAGTAATAGATATTTAAAATATTTTTATACCGAGGATAATGGCTTTAAAAACGCTTCAACTCAAATTACAAGTATGTTAATGTAAATGGCGGCCATTAAAGTTGAGAATAAGAGACACTTATTTAAACATAATGAGTGGGAAATGGTATACGTAGGTTAATTGATATTGATTTAAAAAGTTATAACCAGGTTGCATTGCATTTATAATCAACAAAATTTTTATTTTAATCGTTTTTATTTTATCATTTAGAAAGATTATGATTGTTTGAAAGACTCTGTCTGCCATATAAAAAAAATAGCAGTTGTTTGGATAAAAACACCACCTTAAGCTAGTTTTTGCGTTTTGTTTTTTGCTTAAGTTAGCATCAGTGAAAAAAGACATAAAAATGCAGTGTTGCATTGAAGTAGTAGTAAAAAAACAAAGTTGTACTAAAATTTTAAGCAAGTTTTTATTTAGAAGATTAAGTGCCCATGTTTGACTATGAAACTGAAATTTGTATGCATATTAGCGAGAATTTAAAAACATTATATCCAATGTTAGACAACATTAAATCTGCAGTGTCAGGAGAAGTACATTTAGAAAAAATTAGTAAATTTACAAAATTTTACGAGAATTTCAATAATTTTGGCAAAAAAAAATTCTATCAAATTTCTGTAGATTTAATAATTTTTCAACTTCGGGAGATTTTATTTTAAGCTAAAATTCACAAACAATTTCAGATCTATTATAAATGTATTATTTTGAATGTATGATTATAATTATTTATCAATTATCCCACGTACCCCACGTAAAAGTACTAAAACCATTCTATGCATTGTTTTCTACTACCAGTGGTAGACATTAAACCCCAACTCAACATGCATAGTTAAAAATATCAACACGCGAATCTTGGTATCTCAAAAAAAATGACAATATTAAGTTGGCCAAGATGTGTTTACAAACTTTTTACAAAACAAAAAAAAAAATAACTTCAAAAGAGTTACATGCAACATGTTAATAAGTAGCAAGTGTTAATTAGTATGTTCTTAAGACTGTTGACTAGAGTTGTCGCGAATAGGCTATTTGACAATTTACTTAATATTCGGCTAATAGCTATGCTTTTTAAGTTTAAAAAAGCTACTTCAACTGATAAAAAAAGACTGTTTTAGGAAGTGTGCCCTGTCAAAAGTTATTAAACAAAAATAATTTTCTACAATTTCTAGAAGATTTTCGGACGAAAATGCAATTAACTTATTATGTCCGATTCCTACATTTTATATTTAAATAATTAATTTTTTATTGCTTTTTTATAAGAGTCAAATGTAAAAACCAAAAAATATTATGTTTTTTGTAAGCAAAAAAAATACTAAACACACCATATTAATCATGCAAGTTTTTGCAGTCACTGTCGTACGTCGATATTTTGGGCGTATTTGCTCTCACAGCGACAACCGTTATACGTCACGTTATTATTCTGGACCGACAGTAAGTATTTAAAAAGAAGAACGAGCTAATAGAGGGCGAGTATCAACGGCGAGTTTACTCGGACGCCAAGAAGGCCCATTTTGATTATCTTAGTCTCGCCTCATGCATAAGCCAACTAGTTCCCAACGACCCCTACCTGTGCTGGCACTTATGTTAGCCTGAACGGTAGCCGATGAATCTGGCCAAGGGTTTCAATACAGTCCCCCATGCACCTAAACCTAATTGTATCGGATTCAAGGGCTTTTAAAGCAGCAAAACTCTCCACTAAGATGCTATTGAATGATGGATTCATATCATCCATTCCATATCATTATCCGTGCAGCACTGTCAAAGCCTTAACAAGTGTACCAACTCTTCTTCATATGGCGAGCAATAACTGTTCTAAGATTAATGTTGCCATATTTGAAACCCTAGATCTTTCACCATCTTTCATCTCTCCTCTATCCCCTTTCCAAAGAAAGCAGAGCATTAATTAGCAGGAAGAATTACTTGAGTTTCCCCCCCCCCTCCCCCAAAAAAAAAACCCATGGAGACCTGAATGTCGAGTTCGCCAGAATAAACTACAGACCCTATCCCGTCTCCATCTTCCATCCGTGCGTATAAACCGAGATTAGACAACTCTGTAAAATATAGCCGCATTACAATCTAGTCGTGCTTCAACAAACTCGAGCAGTATGGTATTGTGCCCCCAAGTGCGTTACCTCAGCTTCTGAATTTCCCTCTATGAGCTGCCTTGACCTGCGTGCTCTTGATTTATATATCAGTCAGAAGAATGGCAAGCATAACATTTAAGCTCGCTCGAAGCGCCAAATGGTCGGCTTCCGTTACAGAATTTTTTGTTTTTATTATTTTTGTATGTATCAACAGCAAGGGGTTGCCCCGTATGAATGCAGTGCATTGCGTTGATGTTAGGAAAATTGGTTATGAGGAAGAGGAAAGAGGGAGTAGTGTTTTTGGATATTACACTTGAGTTTCTCTATATTATAGTTGTCAGGAAAGACCTCTGCGGGAAGTTTATTCCACATACGACTAGTCCAACTTAGGAACGAGTTTTCCCTGTAATGTGTTGTGCGGTTCACTGGACAATCGACCACAAAGAATTAGTTTCAACATAAGATTTAAGCGAGAAAAAATAAGATATTGAAAAAAAATTCAAACCTTATTTTAAGGCGGAAGAGGAAAACTAGCGGAAATCTACAGCAGCGGATATCTAACGTTGTGTAAAAAATATGCTTTTTCCATTTTTTGGGTTAGAATTTCTCGAAATCATAATAAGATGAAGAAATCCTGAAAAAATATTTGAATAAAGCCAATGACCTTTAGAAAAGTTTACTCTGGTCTTAAGGCCCGGAGAATCTTTATAATATTCTGTGGGACTGTGAAGTATAGTTAAAAATATAATTTCGTCAACTGATTAATATTTTTTTTATTAACACTATGCAACAAAATGAGGGCCATGGCCTATGAGAGATGTATATAAAACTTTTAAAGGGTTTGACACTGTGTACATTCAAGTTATACGGGCATTTATGGTTTCCATTTTTTGCCCAACATATTATAAAATATAACACAAAATGCAGTCTAAAAGTTCTTATGGGCTTAATTCTGCGTACATATGCCCTAAAATGAAATTGTATGATGATTTTTATGTAGAAAACTTTAACCCTACATCAGCATTTTGTATGTCCCATTTAAGTCCTTTTTCAAAAAAAAAAAAAATTCTCCAAAATGATGAATATATTCGGCTGCAAATTTCACTAGAAGTTAGTAAAGCTGAAAAATTCATTCGGAGATAGTAAATCGCGAACACGATGAATTATATTTTGTCACTTGTAATCTAATGTAAATTATGTAAAGGCCCAACTACAATGACTTCAAGTGACTTCAGCTTTGTAAAAAGGGTAGATATAGGGTTGCATGTTTTACAAAAAATCTCCATAAAATTTGATTTCGGACATTTGAACACGTAAATAAGTTTAGAAGAACTTTTATATTGACTTTGCGTTTTATTTCATAGAGTGTTGTAACCACACAGTGTCAAACCCTTTGGAATTTTTGCAATACTATATTTTAAATTTGAACTACCGATTATTTTAACTTTGAAAGGTAGAATAACAGTCATTTTTAATTTTTATTTTTAGGTTTATGTTTGACATTTGCAAAATGGGACGCTATACGCTCGAACAAATTTGGGAAATATTAAAAACTTACTTCCAAAGTAGTAAGTCTTTAACGCAAACTGTAAAAATTGTACGTGAAAAATTTTCGAGAAGAGATCGGCCTACAGTTAAGTTTGTGCGTCAATTTGTGAAGCAAGTTCATTAAAATGGATCGTTATTGGATAAACCAACCGGTGTACGTTCTTGTCCAGTGCGTTTAATCGAGAGCATTGCTGCTGTGGCTGAGAATGTCCAAGAACATACATCAACTCGTCACCGTTCTTAGGAACTAAACATTTCTCGCACTTCTTTGAGAAGAATTTTGCATAAAGACCTTGGTATGAAGGCTTACAATGTTCAATTGGTCCAACAACTGAAGGCTCATGACCATCCCATGCGTTTTGGCTTCGCCCAATGGGCTGAAGATTTTTTGGCAGGAGATGAAGAATTTTACCGAAAAATCGTGTTTTCAAATGAAGCTCATTTTAAACTTGGTGACTATTGAAGCCAATGCATCCACAACGAGTCACTGTTTGGTGTGAATTTTTGGCTAGCGGCATCATTGGGCCATTTTTCTTCGAAAATGAGAAAGGAACCGCCTTTAAAGTCAACGGTGAGCGTTACCAAGAGAATGACATAGACGACATTTGGTTTTAACAAGGGCGGGCCACATGTCACACAACCAACGCAACCATCGATATTTTAGGCACTATTTTTGAAAATCGAATAATCAGCCAAAATTGTGATGTCAATTGGCCGCCTCGGAGCTTTGATTTGAGCCCTTTAGATTATTTTCTGAGGGGAGTCGTTAAGGATAAATGTTACGCAAGCCACTGAACTGAAGCGTTGAAATATGAAGTCGAAGTTTCCATTGAAGAGATTCGAGCCGAAACAATCGAAAATGTACTGAAAATTAGGTTGATCGGATGACGTACTGCCGAGCCAGTCTTGGTAGTCATATGAATGATAATGTGTTCCATTTTTAAATGACAAAGTTTAACCTTTCCAATAAAACCAGAAATTAGAAAAAAATAATCTGTACTTTTTTCATAGCCGATTCAAATTTTAAATGGCCCACCCTGTACTATGGAATACGAAAATATCCCACGATAGCGTTTACATAAGTTTTTATTAACAGTAGCGTTCTAGGGTTAAGACACATATGAATTTATAATTAACTTAATTGAATTAAAAAAAGGCATTGTTTTAGTAGATGTCTGCAGAGTAAGTATAAGTTACATGATATTTTTTTTTTTTATTTTTGTAAAGCAACAAGATTTCAGATACATAAGTTTTTCTTCGTTTTTCTGGTGGGTAGAAACCATTGCATCCTGTAATTACCCAATCAAAACATTTTTAACCCTTAAACATGCATGGAAATTATGTACAGATAATTTTATTATATTTTCATTACATGGAGTGGTGGAATTAATGAATTATATAAGAGAAATGAAGCAGAAAATACAAAAAAATTCTGCAGCGACTCAGTGTTTTGTTCGACACTCACAATAATTTTTCCTTAAAATTTATTGAATATGCACATTAAAACAATCGAAAATCTTTTAAAAAGCAGACTACGTATGTGAATATTAGTTTAAGACAGTTGTATATTGTCGCTTATTTTTAACTCTTAATAAGTTAATTGAAAATAAAAATAATTAATACAGAAAGTCCTAAATTTTGTGTGTAAAAAAAGTTAAAAAAATTTGCGTATAATATTATTAAAAAAGTATACTTTAGGCCTTAAAATTATACTGTTATCGTTAAAATCTGATTTAAAATTAAAACTAGCTGAAGTTGGTTTTATTCAATTTAACAACACTTACAATCAGTTGTTTTCTGTCACGAAAATTTTTGTCAAAAAATGTTTAAATTGCAAAATATTGAAAGGGATTTTGCATTATTTTTATTCATTTAATTAATTTTTATTAATAAAAATAAACTTTTCTTTCATTTTTTTTAATAAAGTTTTACCTTTTTACACTTTCTTTTTTTCAGCTTATATAAAATCAGCTGATCAGTGATGTCACTTGTTTATTTTAAGTACAAAATATATGCTGGTATTTAATACATTTGATGTGATACCCATTTAAAGCTGGTTTTGCTTAAAACTGACTATAATTCGGATTATAAAGGCGACCATAGATGATCAAACATGCTGTACAACTTGTCAAGCATTTGATGGCCATTACAAAAACAATACCCGCAGTCACCAAGCCATGATGTCCAGCATGCTTGATAGTGTATTGGCCGCTTTATAACATAATATACCATATAATACCAGGTTTTTAATTATAAAGTCCTTTTTTAAACGGCCAATAATTCTTTGCAACTAAACTATTTATTCTATTGAAAACAACTTTACGGATTTTCTTTGAAAATAACTATAAAAATTTTTATTGTTATATTTAACATATTAAAGTTATATTAAAGTTGCAGCAAAAAAACAGATTCAATGTAGCAACTAAATTTCGTCCCAACTATTGGGTATACAAATTAATAATGTCGATTTTTTTTGCTTTAAAAATGCATTTATTATAATAACAAAATGAATTGATACATTATTCAAAGTATTGTCCATCGTTAGCCAATCCTTTTTCCATCTTTCTGGTAGCATATGGATTCCGCGCCAAAAGAACTGCTCCGGTTTTGAGGTAAAGAATCAATCAAGCTAATTGCTGATACCCTGTTCTGAAGTGAAGCGTATTCCAGTAAGAGCGTTTTGCTTCGATCAAAACAAATGGTAGTCAGAAGGGGCAAGGTCTGGGCTATTAGGCGAGTGAGCCAAAACTTCCCATCCGGTCTTGCAACATGTGGCCGAGCGTTGTCATGATGGAAGATTATGGCCTCGTGTCTGGTCGAATATTCAGGCCGTTTTTCGTTGATCGCTCTCTTCAAACGAATCAATTGTATTCGTTACCGGTCCCCTGTGATCGTCTGACAAGTTTTCAACAGCTCATAATACAAAATACCCTTCTGATCCCACCAAATACAGAGCATTACCTTGGCGCCATTGATATTCGGCTTCGGCGTTGATTTGGTTTTGGTTTGCCGTGCTTTACATATGACTTTTTGCGCTTGGGGTTATCGCAATGTATCCATTTTTCATCACCAGTAACAATACGATGCAAAAATTAATTCTTTTTGTAGCGTTCAAGCAGCATTTCCGACATGCAAAATCGCCTTTCAACGTCTCTCGGCTTCAATTCATATGGGACCCAATTTCCTTGCTTTTGATTGAATCCCAATGCCTTTAAACGTTGGGAAATGGCTTGTTGTGTGACTCCCAATGATAACACAAGTTCTTCTTGCGTTTGACAACAATCTTCGTCGTGTAATGCTTTCAATTCCTCATCTTCAAACTTCTGTGTCGAAATCACCACCTTTGAATCGCGCAAAGCATCGTTCACAAGTTTTTTGAGTTGGTGCATGTTGACCGTAAGTTTCTACCAACAATTGATAACTTTCAGCAACCGTTTTCTTCAAATGAAAGAAGGTTATCAGACTTCACCGCAAAACATCTTTTTTAGGCACAAAATTCGATATTATTATAGCGATTGAAAAAATTTCAACGTTACTACTAAAGCGCTATTTGTAAAAAAATTTTCATCAAATAGCATTTAATTCATTTTAGGGTTAAACAAACACTTGGAAAATTATATGTTACATATTTTTCAACACTTGTCTTAATTGCAAATTTGCTGTTTACAACTATAATTATAAAGATACATAGGTGAGAACGGATTGTATATTTGGACAACGCCTATATTAAGAAACAAAACGAAATTGTATGGTAAGCAAAAACATTTTTGTAGGTGCAAGAAGATGAAGCAAAGAGTAATAACTTTAAAGAGAGATTTTGCTTCTCACGATTCTCTCAATATATTTACCAACTGTTATATTTACGAACTGTCCCATAAAACGTACCTAAGAGAATCATGCAGATAGGCTGGCAGTACGATTCATATGCAATGGTATGCACTTAAAAGTGCCCAACTGATAAAAACATTTTTTATGCAACATTTATGGAATTAAAACAGTGCTGTTCATTTGATGGGACAATTGTCCCCTGCTCAACTCACATGTATTCTTACGCTCTTGCTTTTAGTCGTCACTGAAACAGCGACGAATGAACATGTATAGCGGATGTATGCTGATTTTTTTTCAATGCACTGAAAAAATTAATAGCAATGTATGAAAAATATTTTGTGATACTATAAGATCTATAAAAATCTTTAATAGACTTAATAAAAAAACATATTTTTTAAAAATAAAAGTTTAAAAATTTTAGTCCGATCGTTCATTCATATATTCCAATCAAATGTATTTGTTTTTCCTTCCGAAAATTGCATTTTTTAACTGAATAACATAAGAAATCCAACATATTAAAGATATTTTATTAATATGTATATATGTATAATGAAATCTTTAATATTGATTAAAAAAATCTTCAATTTTTGTTTTCATACAATAAAAAAAGACACCCTATTGTATATATGTATTTCTTTTTTTCCTTTCAAAAATTTAATTTTTGTTTACTTATTATTTCTTTAAAAAAGTTTTACACAAAACATTAACAGTTTCATATTTGCAATAAAAAAATAAATTCATTCAGATACTAGCACTGCTATTAACCCATTGAACATTTCTTACAGTGCAATTCTCATTTTCTCACAAACAC